>OX336389.2:129533840-129726377 GCA_946902985.2 Meconema thalassinum
CTGACTGTGCCCTGAATGCCATTACTAAGCACCATCCATACCTCAGTAGATTCACAGCCTTGTGTGAGACTGAGACATCGGTGAAAAGCCACATTTTACTCTAGCCTGTGCCAACAGACAAATGTAAATGTACTGCATTCAACAAAAGATGGCAAACAGGCAAATATGGTAAGAGATGAAGTGGGAAACCACGGAAAACCACTTCCAGGATGGCTGAGGTAGGAAACAAACCTACCTCTTCTCAGTTTTGCCTCACGAGGCTGAGTGTACCCCGTTCCAGGCCTCAGACCAGAATAAAATTTCTTGGCAGAGCCGGGAATCGAAGCCACTACGTAACGAGGTGGACTTACCCCTTACGAGCAATAACCGTTGAATAAAAGTGCATATAATGGAGTGTTAGAATAAATGTGCAGAGCTCCTTTCCGGTGCGATGAAGTCACAAGAAAACTAATAATTTAGCGATTTACGACTTCCTGCTCCTCTGGTACTGTGGCCAGCTCAGCACGTGTACAATATTTGCAGGCAGGCGCCGAGCCGTTTGTTTGTGTACTTGGCGGAGCTGGGACAATCATGCGACTGTGTGTGTGTGAAGTTATTTAGGAGCAGGCCGACAACATTTCCTCTGCCCAAAAAAGAATGCTGATTTCCGTGTACTCAGCGTCACTCGTAAATAACAGGGCCTAAGCTGTCCTTGCTGTCTCTCTACTTGGAAGGCCTACATCCGTTGGTCTGGTTCAACAGGGAAACGGTTGACTCTTTCAGTTTATCCCAGTATAGTTTCACCCATCCAGCTTCCACAGTATACAATGGTACCACTATAGCCACGATAACTCCATGCTTAGCCTATGACAAACACAAAGGGCTTGGGAATGTCCGCCTTAAGTCCCGTGTTCAATTTGTCTGATAACCTGTGTTTAATAAGTGACTGTAATAGTGTGTGTAACTGTAAATAATGGGGGACTAGGATTGGGTTTGGTGCCTCAAGACTTGAAACGATTTGTTGTTGTTGTTTCATTCGACGGGCTTGGACATCGTGGTCATTTAGCTCCGTGTATCTGGATGTGTGTGTAGAATTTATCTGATAACCTGTGTTATTTTGGTAACTATAATTCAGGTGAGGATTGGGAAGGAAGCGGCCGTGCTTTAATTAGGAACCATCCCTGCTTTTGCCTGGAGTATAAGTGGGAAGCCACGGAAAACCACTTCCACTATGGCTCAATTGGGAATCGAACATACGTCCTCCCAGTCTTGCCTCACGAGACAGTCGAAGCCAGGGCGAGAATTGAAATAAGATACGCTGCCATTTTTTTCTCTGACGTTATACTCCAGATAATTGGACGAAAACTATAATTTGTAGTCTAATGCCAATGGTAAATCTTGTAAAGTAAACGTAGATTATTGTTGATGTGCAGTTTAGATTTTATGAATATTTCAATTCGTCAAATTTTTAAGCTATCCATTCAGATACCTTTCTAATTTAATTATTTTAGATTTACTCTGATTACTTTCATTATGGTTCACAGGCTTTAACCAAAAAAGCGTCTATAGTCTAAGTGTGCAAAACAACAACTTGATCGGGCACAGAGTTCCTGAGGATAAGGTAGGCTACATAACTCCAAAAATTTCAAGTTTTGAGAAATCATTTTTGAAATGTCCACAATTATTGAAATATGTCGTAAATTTGTATTATAACGTTTACGTAGCACACTGCCATAAATGTTATTGTCAAACTTGGACGTCTCTCGGTGTCCTGGGTACCTAACAATTGAGCTCTTACTTGGCAGTTGCATTGTTAGCTAACCCACACTAAAAGGTCTCCTTAAGGCTAGCATTATTGGCTAATATCGTGGAGTCCAGGTTGAATTCCCAGTTCTGCCAATGCGTTAAATTTTGGTCCAAGTTTAGTAGGAGATAACTCAGCCTCATGAGTCAAAACAAAGAAGAGGCGGGTTCGATTCGCACCTCAGTCATTCTGAAAGTGATTTCCTAGGGTTCCCTCTTCTACCGTGCTTCATGCATATGCTGATATGGTACCTAATTTCCGACCACAGCTGCCTCCTTCACTCACTAGTACAGACATCCCTTAACACTGGATATCATATTCCAAACACACACCAAAGTACAGGGTTATATTGATATCGTATCAGCACCGTCGCACGCGGGGATCTTCCACTAGGCTTTTGCCCATGCAAGGGCCGACCGCGGCTGATGTATTTACTGCGAGGTGACATAAGCAGCTGACAATATGACTGCGCATAGAGATACCAAGGGGAATTACATCAGCCATGGTCAGCCGATGCACGGTCAACAGCCAAATGGAAAATCCCCACCCGCGACCCTGTACTTGGAAATGACGACCACGATTAAAAATTAAAAAAAAAAAATGAATAGATAAATAAATAAAAACGGAACGAGAACAGAAGACAAGACAAGACTGTTCAACTGCTGGATAATTCTCGGTAATTCCTTTTCAATTTTGAGCAACAAAAACAAAACATTTGTTAAATTTCTGAAATTTAAGTGGCGGCCACTGAATTCAGAGCTGAGAGTCACAACTCTTTCGCTTCGTTTAAATAGGCTTCCCATTTTGTCCTTTCGTATCCCCCTCCCTTGGTCATCTTTTGATCTCTTCCGACCATGCTACAACAATCATCAAAGAAACACAAACTTATCAGATAAATTCAATACACTTTAGATGTACCAAACTCGTGAACGAAGTAACCACGTAATCAAAAGCAACAACACCATTACGATGACTGCGCAATTTGAGTCTGAAAGGCTATTATTGTGATCATCTCCAATTTTTACTTTTAATGGCCCTTGTTCCATATTATTCACCGTTTCAACTTTCGAAAATTTGGGGTCCTTCGTTTACAGTTCATGGTGCTGGTCATCAATATGTAAAGCCCTAATTAATCAATCAATCTCAACGGATCGATCAATCAATGAATCAAACATAACACATGAAATTGTTTGCTCTTGTGCATGTAGCTTTGATTTCTGAGATCAATTAAGTATTTTCACTTCTATTAAAAATACCTTTCGCAAAATTATTTTTTTTAAATTAAACCAATGGTGACAATAATAATAATAATAGTCTATAAGTAATAATAATATAAGTAATAATAATAATCATTAATGCCCATCATTCACCTCATTTATGCGGGATCGGAGACGAGGTGATATGAAAGTCTTCGTGGCAATACATTTTTAGGGGTGAGAGCCTTCCCTGGCGCCAACCCGCTTCCTGTGGTCTGATTTATCAAATTGGTTAACCTAATCGACTTTGTCGTGGGAAGCAGCTCATTTTCATACATGGCGCAACAACCTGACCTTTCTAGAGCAGTTGGCTGATGACCACATCAAGAAATATCTCACGCGCTGATGTATGAGTATTATCATAAATTGACGTTGTCCTTACGTTTTTCTTAACTCTACAAGAATACACAGGCCAACGATTAAGGCTTTTCTACAGTATATAATATAACCTGCTCTAAACTATAAATTGACCTAACTAAATTGCTGAGCTTACAAAGCTGTTTTAAGTATCAACCCGGGTGCGATAACCACACACAATTAGGCCAATTTAACGAAATATAATAATACTCATCGTCACGTAAACATCACATGCTAAAATCATCAACACTGTTTCAAAAATGCCCAAGAAGAAAGGAACAATAAACACATCCTAATAATCATTCGGTGGCTGTGAAAGAAATCGTAATAACTTTCTCACTTCTAATTTGAGATTCTCTGGTTCATCAATATACGTTCCAGAAATTAAAAGAGCAGACTATACCAGAATCGCAAACCGTCATAACAGAAATACCTACGGGATTCATTTATTGATGCAACTAATAACAGCAGTATTAACGATTTACATCAATTACATGCACATAGCAGTGACATTAAGGTGCGACAGATCACAGAGAGACAGGGCAGAAGGTACCTAATGAACTTACAACATTTTCTTCTCTTGGATATTCCGCATGATACATACAGCACAATGAGTTTGATAATTTGTTGCAACGATGCACTGTTCAGTAAAAAAAAAAAAAAAAACAATAGCATATGACAAATGGCTCAGAACCCGAAGTGCATTTAGTGGCTAGGCAAGATGTACCTTAACAATGACGTCTAGGTTTATTTTTCGTAAATCCACGCATATAACCGTGAATAAATACGGCAATAATACGACACATAGCTGAAGATCGTCCTCGTAAAACTGCACTACAAATGATTTATATAGTCTTCAGGGATAATAATAATATCGTATGGCCTCGGGTGCCGGCTGCAAGCTTTGTTATTTGACACCCAGAGGGTAGCTTGCATATCGAGTTTCATTGTTCCTTGAAGCACTATGAAAGTCAAGGAGGTTAGATATCTAAGCTCCTTGAACACTATAGCGCTCTCTAGTAGAGAAATGAGGAACTTTGTGTTGGCAGAAACTCCCGAGATTAATAATGCCATTATGAACACGGCCTACTGAATTCGAATGGCTTCATTGACATGCCAAAATCGTATGACATGTGTGTCGTAATTTTTGCCGCCTTTCAAAAATCACTTACCACGGCCAGGAGTGAACCTGCAAGCTTGGGGTTAGTAGACCGAGAGCATTGAGGAAGCCCTTAGTCACTTTTCGCTCTTTTCTTCAAAGTGGCCAGTTTAATTTAGAAACTGTGCAGAACAAATACATTGGGAATATTAATTATGAGCATTTTCAGCTAATAATATTTATGATGGAATGAATCTTTTCTGAGAACAATGCGAAAATCTATTTTTGAACAATCGGCAATCACTTCGTTTCCTCGCAGATGTACTTGTTCGATAACAGGCTACAGATTCATGAGTCAGAACATGACATTTGAATGTGAGATAGATATGATACACTCACTGGCATAAAAAGCGAAACACTACGAATATCAGACAAAACTCAATGTTTGACCGTTTCAACCCGGGTATAAATTGAATGCTGCAATGTGCCATAATTTAATTAGCTCGTTTGAAAAGTTTCAGCGCAACAAACATTGTTGATCGTGACAATCACAACACCAACAGTAGGCCTACCATTTCCCGTCTTTAAAAGGGACGTAAAACCAATAACATTATTATTATTATTATTATTATTATTATTATTTCCCGCCTTTGCACAAGGTTAACCACAAACGGCTGTCTTAAGGTTTATTGCTGTGAATACTCCTGCCCCGTATTTTTGTGAACATTATGGTTTGTCTACAACATTCGTAATCATACCGTGCAACAGGCTGGAGGAAGGTTCCATATTTCCAAATTCGTATTAGTGCACTGTTGTGATTGTCATGATCAATAATGCTCATGAATTATTGTGCTAATAAGGGCAATTAACTTATGATACATTACCCTATTGTTGTAATACCGACAGTAGTGACTACGCTGGCTAAATCGCAGCATTAGGTCATGGGGCCAAGCTCTCTGCTGACTCGGTAGACGCGTGGGTTCGAGCCCCACCGTTGGCTTTGCTATGGAAGGATGTTAATCCAGCGTCGTGAGGACAGTTTAGAATCTTCCTGGCCTGCGAGACCCTGGCCCGAACGTACAGTAGTCACTTCAGACAGTGAAGCCCACAGTTTTCTGTTTGAATCGTTTTAAATATGAACCATTGAAGATTCCACTGAATGGAAGTACTGTACTACAATTTTGAGGATTTTCTGTCCTCTCCATTTACATGCGGAGTTGTTCAATCCTCTCAAGACATAAGAAGACGAATTCGTCCTTGATTAAGGTGGCAATCATATGAGAATTTCAGACAAGACAGTTCGTTATATGTAGTCAATTCATGGGGGATTGTCCTCAGCGATGAACGCTCTGACTGTGATTTGAACCATCTATTATTCAATTATTGTATAATGACGCGCTCCCTGTTGCAGTAATGGCATTCCGTACTGAGCGTTCATTATTGGATCATGATCAGCTTTGAAGCAATATTACTAGATCCAAGCAAATTGTGGAATTGTGTGTGATGTGCCGTTACATGCTATTATACACAATACTCTGGGACGCTCATTGATAAAGAAGGTGAGTTCTAATTGCGGGTTTTGAAGGTTTAGTTGGAGTGCTGTATGCACAATTACCTGATTGTGAGTAACCAATCCATAGTTCGTCGCGAAGCGAGGCACCGTGCTCCCTGCTTGAGATGAGGGCAGTTACTGGTGGACAAACCCTATTCTAAAATAGGCTGGTTAATCCGGGAATGCCCACTCCATGTGGTGTTGGTGTGGTTATAAGTGCTTACATTTTTAGCCTATTTTCGATTTTTTTAAAAGTGGAAGTAGACTTATGTGATCTACACGGGCCAAATATCCGTGTGTCTCTCTGTGTGCGTGTGTATGTGTGTGTATGACTGTCCCCTCCCCCGCTATCAACACAATCGAAACGAAAGCGAATTGAACCAAATTTGGTACATACGAAGCACTAGCAAAGGGTACCTCAGTGTCATGTTTTATATTGCCGACATCTTAACCGAAAGAAAAAGGTGGACACTCAAATGTTCGAAACTTTAATAAAATTTCAACTAAGCTAACCATCGGTAGAGCCCTGCGCAGACGAACAAATCGTTATCCGCATCCGGCCCGCATCCGCACGACTGTTATCCGCATCCGCCCCACATCCGCACGACGGTTATCCGCATCCGCCCCACAACAGCACGACTTTAATCCGTATCCGCACGCGTGTTATCCAAATCCGCTGACATTTCAATAATATTATTATCTTATTAGATTAAGTATTAAAGCAACACATTTAGACATTTGAGGAGAAATTCGTTCCCCTATGCTATTTTTGAATCGCAAGGCAATGTTGACTGAGTTTTTTCCCTCTGAGTAACGCCAAGTGAAACAGCGGGTGGCTAATTATAACACTTACTTAGTCGTTGGATATACCCACGCAGGTAAGCGCCGGTATAAATGATTATTTTCTTTTTTGGCAAAAGTCAACACTAATTGAGGGTATTTCTATGATTGGCTTCTCTAACTTCTCTATTATTCTCATACAATCCAAGCGAAAGCAAATAGGGAAATAACATGAAAGACGCAGATCTTAGCAAAAACTAAAATTATTAACAAAAAAAAATCCAGCTCAACATTGTATTCTAAAATCTATCCGCGAATTTACTCTAAACATTATCCGTAGCTTATCCGCTATCCACACAGCCATGAAAACTCTATCCGCAAGGCGAAAAATATTGCGGATATCGGCATCAGCGCAGGACTTTAACCATCGGATCTCTACCAAAATTTTAGAAACAGATACCTTCATGAATGAAGCGTCTGGCACCCAAACTACAAGGTCATCAGAAAATAATTTCAAGACAGAAGCTGTGTGAATCTTACAAGCATTGTAATCCACAACTTATGATCCGATGAATCAATGTTCACAGCATTTAGCATTCAGCTAACTTTGCGTTAGGACCCTCTTTTGTCAACGTGATACCAACATGAGTCAGTATGTTACACGCAGCCGCTATCTTCAAATTATAAAACATAAAAATAAATAACTCTCAACACTTATGAACTACTGTAACGAAAATTAGTGACAAGTTAGGACCGTATATCTGGCCAGGTGTGGTCGCGGCAAAAGAACACAATCTGCATACATTCCAGATGGCGGCTGTGCAAACTATTCGAGGATAAAAATCAACAACATCGAATGAAATTGGGTAATTAAGGCGAATCTTGCCAAGAATATTAGAGCTCTTACATGTGTCAGACAGACGATTATCTTACTGAATATGGCGCACAGCGATCATCTTGACATTTCAAAACAAATAGAAAACTTTTGATTACCTAGAGCTGTAATAACGAAATTTAGTAATGCAATCGAACCTTATGAGTCACTTTGTATGCTCAAAGCAAAAGTTCATTGACTGCTTAGATTCAAGATGGTGGCTAGGCGCACTACTAAAGTATAGTACAGTATAGTGACTCAGGATGTTATTGTACAATTAAGGCAAAACATGTCAGAAGAGGTGTATTTCGTATATAAGAGCCGTTAGTAGCGTTTGTGATAAGTTTATCAAACTGAATATAGCGCGTGGCGGCCGTTCAATATTTAAAAATAAATTATTTTGTATGTTTTTGGCCTACAATAACTAAAAGTAGTGATAAGGTAGAAACCCATATGGAGTATCGTAAGCCCAAAGGAAAATAACAGCAACTTTAAATCTTCAAGATGGCGGCCGGATTTATTATTAAAACGTAACAGTGAATCGTTCATAATGTAATTGCGGAATTAAACTAAACTTAGGAAGACGTACCATACAAGGGATCTTGCTGAAATAAGCTATAAGAACAACACACTGAACACAACGCGAGGCGGCCATCCTGAAAATCTCTACTTAGTATAAAACAAAGTCCATGATTCTTCGATGTTCCGGGTAATCTCGAGAACCACTGGATGGATTTTGGTGCGGTTTTCACCATTCTGTAAAGGATTTCTCGAGAAAGGTTTCTGTAGAAAATAATTTATTTATAACCAAAGGAAGCCGAGCAGTAACGATTTCAGTGAATCGAGTCGAAAGGAAACCTACCGTCCGTGCGCCTTTTAATCTCACGCTGGGGAAACTGTTAAAATATCTATATATTATGAGTTTAATACTTGTTTAGCATGAATAGTTCTACAAAAAAGTCAGCGACAGCATATCTCTATCTTCAATACATCGCCCACTATAAGTGTTTTTATCACCCCAGTTTCAGCGTTCGTTCCGCAGAATACACAGTCAAGTTTAGACTGGACGGAAGGAAGATTAATTTGTGTTTCATGCACTTCGCCATTCTGAAATTACGTCTGAAAAGAATTCGTTGCACATGATATCTCCATGATAGTATAATTAAAAGTCCAGTCAGTGATTTTAACCCCTCATGCCAAGACGTAAAATGGATACAGGTCGTAGCTCATTGAAATAGAAAAAAATACGCATTTTAAACTTACGCTGGGTAAAGCGTTAAGATACCGGACGAAGCCTGGTTGGGTAGCTAGTATAGAATATAGTAATGAACAAGCAGTAATGTAGAACCTGGTAAGTATCTCCCCAAGACCAAGTCATGAGAACAGCGACGGAACCGGGATGTGTGATAGGCTCAAAATTGTCAACTTTCTTTTTTTTTAGCTTAAAAGATCTCCCATCTTTCCTGAAGAATTTGGTGTATCAATTATTGTGCTGAAGAAATATTTTATGCAATAAAATTAGGTTTAAACATAATGTTTAAAGGCTATACTGCAGCTATTAGTCAAACATTCTTTTTGTGTTTTCCGTAAGTCATATTTTTTGAAACTTCATGTACCATTTTCTCAGAAACTATCTGATCAATGTATTTGAAACATGGTAGTCTCTAAGACCCTATATAGATCTACTAGTGGAAGTAAATTTATTCAGGTATCTTGATTAGTTCATGGAGCCCAGCTTGAAAAGCACTGACAATTTTGCAGAAAATTTCAGTTTTCAATTGGGATGTAAAAGAAAAAAGAACTCAACTCCTGTAAACAATAGGACAATACTTTTACTTTAGTAGCTCAGAAATGGTTTATAAATTATGTACGCAAAGTTTGTTGGGTCTGGTTTGAGTATTTGCTGAGAAAAAGGCTCCTAGGGCCCGGATGTTGATGTCGTTAAAAAGTTTAAAAAATGTACTTAAAACTTTCAAAAAATGACTGTAATAAATGAACTATAAATTCGAAAAATGCACTATTAAATGTTGAAAATGATCTTATAATAATAAACTCACCAATATTTCAAAAATGAATGTCTTAAGATTTTGCATAATGTTTTATACCCGGTGTTTTTTGTCCAGCACTTTTTTCAGTTTTGATGCAATCCCCGCAGCAATTTCGCCACGATTGTTGCTAAGACTAGTTTCCACCCGGTTAAGTGAAGAAATGGAATCAACTATTTCTTCGCCCATTTTCTCCAACGATGTGATTGTTGCTGTCAATAAAGCTACTAGCTTCTTCTTAACTCTGAGAGACGTAACTCCCTCATATAAAGCTGTGACATGACTAAATTGGATAAAAATGACCTTAAAAGGCCTATTTCCCTAACATATGACCCAAAAAATCTACCAAACTTAAAAAATGCTTTAAAATGGAAAAATAGCAAAAAAAATGCAAGAAGATGCAAAATAAAAATCACATATTTGGAGATGGGGTGGCCCGTCCGGAGCTTCTATGCACTTCAGCATTATTTTAGACAGCTCAGTAAAAAGATGACATGTCATCAACATCCGGGCCCTAGACATGAGTTAAGGGAATTTTTAACAATATATTTCTTTAAGATTGTTTGTGTAATGCTCTCTCTGACAAGAAATATTCAACATAGAAGCTTCAAATTCTACCCAAATAATGATGAATGTACTCTGAATATACCAAAGGAACATTCAAGGAAGTATCTATTGCAGTTTCGGAGATATATAACTAAACATCAGAAGCTACATTTTTCTATCGATTCACACGTCTCAGTTCCCTTAAGACTTGCGTAACATTAACTCACGAAATAACAGCACAATTAACGCCAAATATCAATTGTTGAAGAATGAGAATTGAGACATTTGGAGGGAACTGGAGCCATGAAAAGCAGATGGGAAAGGGAAAGTGGTCAATCCACTAATTAAGAAATAGTGCGTATCTATCGAATTATTGTTATTTTATTATAGCATAATTCTCTCATTCTCTCAGCATTGGTTTTCATTTCATTCAACATAGCATTAGGGGCAGATGACCAAGATGTTTCGCCCCCTTAAACCCTTTACAGGATAGTGGTCTGTACACCAAACACATAATTATCATGAAGACAATCGGTATTATCACAGAGGCTGATGAATTTTCAACCTTATTTTAACAATCAGAATGAGTGCTTCTGATGTCGTATTTTCCGAGATAATTCTGTAGGTTTGTTTTGATGCCATTCTCACCACTTGTAGGACTGGAAGTTCTCAAATTAGGATTCCTCAGTTAATGGCATCGTTGTTTATAGGTGATGACAACACAACAATCAAGTTACTTTTAATTTAAAGTCTTGGATGATTAAAGGCTATGAATGCCGTTGAAGTCCCCGCTTCCATCGTCTCTACATTCCTGCTTGTTTTACGGCGTATATAATTCATTAGTTCAAAATACGTTTCTGCTGGATTCCCTTACTGAATGTTGAGGACAGTAATAACCTAGTAATCTGCAAATGAGGCCCAGAGACAGAATTTCTTAAATGTTGCATTGTTGTGTGTCATTTAATATTTCAGGCTATACTTTCTATAATTTGAAATAACAATAAACACCGGTATGTTTGTATATATTCTATCATTCTTTTGTTTCCAAATGACGTTCTGCAATATTTATTACAAGGGATTTGATAGTTCGACTCTATTACCCTCTGGGACTGAAACAGTACACATATTCAATCCACTAATTAAGAAATAGTGCGTATCTATCGAATTATTGTTGTTTTAATATAGCATAATTCTTCATTTTCTATGTGAAGAAAGATAACTTTACAGAACTCTGGAATTCTGACAAAATGACTTAAATGAGGCTATATTAAGAACAGATAGCATGCGAAGCCTGTTTGTGAGTGCTGCATTGAGCATATACACGAGAAGTCGGGAACTGATTGAGTTGTGAGGAAGTATGTTGAGGGGCTTTATTTCGTGGTCATTCAGTCCCGAGTATTTATGTTCGTGTGGAGGGGGTGTGTGTGTTTTAGTTTTTGTATGATAACCTGTGTTATTGTAATGGCTGTATTAGTGTGTATATATGTTATTTTATGTGATGATTGGGAAGGAGGCAGCCATGGCCTTAAGCTATCCCGACATTTACCTGGAGTAGAAGTGGTAAACCACGGAAAATCACTTCCAAGATGGCTGAGGTGGGAGTCGAACCCATCTCCTCTCAGTTTTGCCTCACAAGGCTGAATGTACCCCGTTCCAGCCCTCAGACCACAAATACATTTTTTGGCAAGTGACAGTTCATGTTTGACTCTGTACAATCTGGTGTACTTGGCTTTACATTTTGTTCTCCAGTCTTCTGTGCTTCAGATGAACAGGTAAGGTAAGGTTAAGTGCCTCTGTCTGCCCGATGGGGGATATCGAGTGTAATTCGACACAATTTTCGTGACCATTGATACGAAAGATGGCAGAATTGTGGCCATCACAACGCCTCGACTGAACTTAACAACCAGAATGAATCTACTAATGAATGGAATAAATCAGTTACCATTTTGTAGCTGGATGTGTCGACATGAAATCACCGGGATGGTGGGCGAAATTTTAAATTCCCTGCCACTACCGCTAATCGAACCCGGTCCTCTCTGTTAACACATTATCAATTGACCCAACATGACTCAGGCCATATTGTAAAATATATGAAATGTAGGCCTATTCAATCTTAATTTTCCCATGAGGTTCTCCCCTTTACTTTGCTTAGCCACAATTGAACCTCGGGCTTATTCCACCTGGTTCTATGTGGCTTTTACACGATTCGCGTGATGTAGCTTGCGTCTTCATTTCAAGTTTACGTCAACACCAAGAAACATTATGGGAAGAAAGGAGGCAAGCAGACGGCCTCCTCTTCACATTAGAAGTGATGGTTTGTGGTAGCACCAATGACAGAGAGAGGGGAGAGGGAATCAAGGGACGAACGTAAAGCGACGTGAGGCGCCGCACTTAACTCCTCACAATGGTAGTAAAACAGCCTTAAAACGCTCCATCCATTCGGTGATTGCGCACTGTTATTTCATGTATGTTACAGGGACTTTAATTTACTCGTAAAGCCAAACCATACGTCCCGTAACACGAATGAACATTGCGTATAGTGGACTCATTACAGGAACTAAATACACAGCCCTTTCGCGCTTAAATACTCTCCATTACGGAGTCGAAAATCCAATCTTTGAATTAAGGTATTGAGTAAAACTACAAACTCTCAAGTTTCTAACGAACGAAGCTTAATTAATGTATACGACAATAATTAGCGCATTATTCTATTATCTCTATGTATAAAACGATAAGGTATATCTTTCAGAAAACTACAACTCCTAAATCAGAGGGAATTCGGATATGTGGCTTCCTCCAAAATCTTTTTAATTTTCTAGATAGGTTGGAAAGAAGCATCAAGTACCTACCAAAACAGATGGGACTGAGGGAACAAGGGGTCCTTTAATATGAATAAAAACAATAGCCCCTGCCAGAACTGTGTTGCGTCGAACCCGCATAACACCAAGATCAATCTGTATGGTGCGAATCAGGCTTAATTGAATGAGAACCAATATACCTCAGTAATATTATATGCCCAGTGCACGAAGTAACTTCTATTTTATGCTCAGAAATTCAGACGGTGAATGCGGAGTGAAGAAGAGTCTAGGGGGTCAAAATGGTCTGACTGGGGATTGGTGTAAATATTACTGTTCCGAAAATAGTTAATAATATGGGGATTGTTACAAGGCTATTTTATTGGAATGTAATATTGGCGGGCGGGGTGTTCATTGCACAATATGTCTTTAACGAAATGTTGTGGCTGCATTGACTTTGGTACATCCTGTAACACGGTTCCTCCTCTTATGTATTATCCTAACCCGGGCGACGCCCGGCTAAAATACTTAAATATCCCGACACGTAATGACCAACGATGCAACTCACGTATCTGTGTTATTATCTCTCATTTCGTTCATATTCCTGTTTGTCTCTGCTTGCTTGATGTTCTCAAGCCAATAACGCACCCCATTCATAAATGAAGCAGAGTTAACAGGGGCACTTTATGTGGTATTGCTCACCTCATTACATTTTCTTCTTTAAATTTCAGAAACAACTGGTATAATTCCACAATTAAGTTTTAATTATTAAGGCAAAACTTCAGATTGTGGCGTGTATACTGGGTAGATACTTTGGGCTGTCTGAAAATAAGTTTCCCTATTCTTTTATCGCCAGCTGCTTGCCTCTCACCAAGGTGAATCAGGTTAAATTCCCGGTCAATGCACGTCAGAATTTCGAAGAGAAATATCACGTCGTGTGGTTCAGGTTCCACGTCAAAATTGAGGTCCCGTGACTAATGATCGCAAGATTAACGGTCACGTAGAACTACCGTACAAGCTACCTTTTCTATTATCGCCAGGAAATATTCTTGAAGAGATAGAAAGCGACGTGGTAGAAAGGGACACACGGAGTATTTTCTCCAAAGTGATGCACTTGTCTCCCCACTTTTTGAAAGTGAAATCCCTGTTGATAATAGTCTATGCCCGAGTACGGACAAATGGATACTTTAACGCCATTCCTGATGGTGAAAAGGTGCCATTTAAGTGTCCTCTTAAATGTGGGGAAGAAGTGGAAGTCACTGGAGCGAGGTAGGGACTAATGGCACTGTAGTCAATTTGACTCAAACAGAATATGGCAAAAAGGTTGATCGTTGCTACCGTCGAGTTGGGTCTTGCATTGTCGTGCAGAAGAATGACCTCTGCAGTGAGAATGCTAAGTCTCTTGTGTCGAATGCATTTATCTCTGTCCTGTCAGTAATACAACACTGGACACGTTCTATTTCGTTGTGCCATTTGTTGCGTATTTTCATCTTTCATTTTTTCCCCATAAAAACCTAGGCTTATGAGAACACCTTTTGTCAGTGTGTATATGTGTGTGTGTGTCCTAATAAAATATAAACGGCAGAAGCGATTTGATTGAAACTCGGTAAGGACATACTCCTACCTAGTCTGACCTCGACCGTGCTTTCCAAATTATACGTTCCACTAATCCAACATGGCGGTCGCGCGATATATTTCACTATGGTGTTAGACTGTTAAGAAATTCTTCAGGATAAGCAAGCTGTTCTTCAGCATGCTCACTCACAATAATGTCTACACTTTCATAAACTACCTCATCTCCCGGTAAACGTTGAAGAACGCGATTGTTTATTTCAAGTGACTCTTCATTAACAAAGAGTGGAAGCCTCTACCTTCCACTACTCCCTGGGCCTCCATGGCCTGTACGGAGTGGGCTACGCTTTTTACACTTGTAGAAGATTTCATGCTTTACAATCCTACTTAGAATCATGGTTTTAGTTCTTCAAACTCATTATTTGCAAATTTATCTTTGGTAAGTTAAAAAAAACTTTGTTTTTTAAGTAATGCATTTTTTAAAATTAAGTTACCTGACTACTGCAGCCATTATTCTAGGTCAGATTAATGCACATATGCATGTAAAGATAATGTGAAAATTTCAAATGAATCGACGCAGTAAATTCTGAGATAACGTTCCTTACTGACAGTCTGTCTGTCTGTCTGTCTATCTGTCTGTCTGTTAGGTAGTCAGCCTGGAGGCTGGTTGGATCCTCAAAAAGTACCACCATTGGTTATGTGGTGAAACCCACAAAACCAAGGCAGCACTATAATGAGGCGTACTAGGCAAGGTAGGAATGTGGTAGTTTGCCATTGCACAGTGGGTCAAAATCGAAATCAAGGGGGACAAAATTATTTTTACGTTTTAATCATGAATTTAGAGTGAAAGCAACGTATATAATTTGTTTACTTCATAATAAACATCAGTTAAGACCTTTTTAAGCTACGTCTTCACATGTAAGAAATTGGCTATGACTAGGAGTTGGATAGAGCATTCAGTTATCTCTTCAGAACAATTTTCTACCCCTAATTTACTTTTATCAAATTCACTAGGTTCCACTTTTGACATAATCGTCGAACCCAAAGCTTCAAACAGTTGTAAACGTGTGAGAACTGGTTGCGCGTCATCTTCTAAAACGTAAAATAACTAAGTAAGTTGCAAAAAAAAAAACGTATAACAGGCGTAAACTACAAGACTTTATCTACATTTTAACACAAAGTAGAAAGTGACGCAGAGTGACGCGACATACTACAAATCTAAGTGAAAATATAATTTTAAAAATAATAGTTGTATATTATATAATGAAAATATAGCTAAAATTACGTAACAATTACGCCCATTAATAACTGAAACACGTTACAAAGAGCATACCTTCAGCTGCATGTTCCATCTTAAAGCATCACACTAACCACAAAGACAACCACACCACAGCCACTTACATTCACCCTCCAATTCAGACTGCTCGAACAGTGGTGACAGATTTACACTAAGATGCATTTATATCCCAGAATAGTGAGCGGCAATTATATGAGAATGCTGTAGAAGTAATTAATTTTGATTTTTTAATTATGAAAATAAATAATTTTGTCCTCCTAGATTTCGATTTTGAGCCACTGTGCATTGCTTTCCTCACTGAGTCAGTACAGCTGTACTAAACCTATGAACAGAACCTTTCACAACATCCACAGGCACTGGCTGTGTCCTGAGGCCATTACTCACCACCACCCATACCTCAATAGCTTCCATATAATCACAGTCATGAATGCGACTGAGACATTGGTGACAAGCCACATTTTACTCTAGCCTGTGCCAACAGACAAATGCAAATGAACTGCATTCATCAAGATATGGTAATCAGGCAGCCCTTACTGACATAAAAATAAAATTTGAAAGAAATAGCTGTCAAGGAAATGTTTGCAAATGTAGATGAATACAGACTTGGTGGATATTTGCCAATGTTGGCAAACTTCAAAAACCATTCTCTTGGAAACAGATTAACATTTTTGCTCTAAAGAAACTTTCTATGATATTTCAATATGTTAAGAACCCAAAACATCAAAACTGAGATTTTTTTTCACCAAAACCTAAATTAGTGCCACCTGAAGGCCATTGCGGTCTCCTTGGCAATTTTATCCCCAAATTTCACGCACGCTCTTTCCACTAAGATACCACTTTGATTGTTAAACAGATCACTCACACAATCAAGTGCACGATTCTGATGCCCACGATTTCCAAAGTTACAAAGTAATAATAATAAAAATAATAATACCAATAATAATAAATTAATAATAATGAACACTTCTCGAAGGCTTAAGAGGGCTCATACACCGTCAGTGGGAATTTTCGTATACAGTTACTAATCATATCATATAACTAGCATAAGTACCCATTCTTCGAACGGTCGTCGGTATTAATAACCAGATGTTATCATTTGAGCTACTGTTGCAATGTATAGGGGCTTGGAACCTGTTTGTTGGCAAAGAAAAATGATTAGTTAAAATGTGCTCTCAAACTAAATTTACCTAACGTGTTCTTCCTGGTGTGAAAATAAAATTGAAAACCTCGTAGACGAATCGCAATACACGTCACATACGAACTGACCCTAACCATTGTGTCAAGTGCCCAACTACAGGAAGACTCCTTTTATAAATTATAAAGGCTTGTGGTGCATGAAAGTTCAATTTTTTTAGTCTCCAATGGCCCAAATTCCTAAAATCAGCAATAAACAGTCTACTATTTCAAATCAGGAATTTTTGAAAATAATGTTGCTGTTTGGAGATATAATACACCTTCTGTACGACATATCGCACATGAATGTCGTGTGAAAAAAATCTAGAGTACGGTACTCCTTGAACCCCTTAAGCGCATTGATGAATTTTACAGTTTTAGTTGGTTCGTGATATCCTTATAGCCATTTGCAACCTTTCACAGAAATGTAATAAATGGAGTGGCATTACTTATTCCAGAAATAGATGGAAAGTTGGATGCCACCTCTTGAGATACTGTTGTCATGGTTATTGGCTTGCATTCCTTCTTTAGTTTATTAAATGAAATTAGTTTTCTGGGAATATCTAAGAAACTGTTGGGTTTAGATCCTTAAAATATAGTTTTCGGGGACCCTTTACGGCTCTTGAGGGGCACCGAGTTTTGTTTCTGACACCAAGGGTTTGAAAATGAGCTTTGTCTCGTCGTTGTATGCCATAATAATGATATTAATTAAAAAATAATAATAATAACAATATAACAATATAGGGATAGGGATATAAGAGACCTTCCGTACCATACCCGCACTTGTAAATCGCGTTAAAAAATTCTAGAGTACCCCTTGACCCCTTAAGCGCATTATATTTATTGATGAATATTTCAGCTTAATTTGGATCCGTTATAAGCTTATAGCCGTTTGCAAACCTTCACAGTAATGTAATAAATGGAATTGCATTGCGTCTTACAGAAATAGATGGACCTCTGAGATTCTGTTGCCATTGTTACCGGCATGCATTCCTTCATTAATTTATTAAGTGAAATTAGTTTTTTGGGAATATCTCAAAAACTGTTGGTTTCAGGGCTTTAAAATGAGGTTTTCGGGGTCCTTTTAGGGCCCCCGAGTTTCGTTTCTCACATTAAGGGGCTGAAAATGAGCTTTGTCTCACCCTTCTACGCTTATTTCTGCATGTATTTTAAGGGGGTAGGCCCCCTGTTATGAGAGGTACGGAGAGGAGTTACATCAATGATTAGTGTCGTGCCTCTTATGGAAATCTGTATCAAATTTTACGTTGATCCACCCAGCCGCTCTCGAATTATAAGGACACAATAAATTGTCCACAGACAAACAGACAGACAGACAGACATACAGACAAAAAATGTTGCGTGCATCCGTCACAAAACAGTCTGAAACGGGCAAATATGTCAAATTTCCGTGGAAATGCAGAAAAAACAGACATTCATTTTTATATAATAGAGAAGGGATATAATAGACCTTCCGTACCACACCCGCACGTGTAAATCGCGTGAAAAATTCTAGAGTACCCCTTGACCCCTTAAGCGCATTGTATGTATTGATGAATATTTCAGCTTAATTTGGATCCGTTATAACCTTATAGCCGTTTGCAAACCTTCACAGTAATGTAATAAATGGAATTGCATTGCGTCTTACAGAAATAGATGGACCTGTGAGATTCAGTTGCCATGGTTACCGGCACGCATTCTTTCATTAATTTATTAAGTGAAATTAGTTTTCTGGGAATATCTCAAAAACTGTTGGTTTTAGGGCCTTAAAATGTGGTTTTCGGGGGGGCCCCGAGTTTCGTTTCTCACATTGAGGGGCTGAAAATGAGCTTTGTTTCACCCTTCTACGCCTATTTCAGCATGTCTTTTAAGGGGGGTAGGGCCTCTTTTATGAGAGGTACAGAGAAGAGTTACATCAATGATTAGTGTCGTCCCTCTGAAGGATATCTGTATCAAATTTTACGTTGATCCACTCAGCCGTTCTCGAGTTATAAGGACACAAAAAATTGTCCACAGACAAACAAACAGACATACAGACAGTCAGACAAAAACCTTATTTTTGCGCGAATCCATCATAAAACAGTCTAAAACGCGCAAATATCGCAAATTTCCGTGGAAATTCAGAAAAAACAGACAAACTTTCATTTTTATATATGGAGAGATAATAATATAATACCCCCTGGCACTACAGCCCCTGAAGGGCCTAGGCCTACCCAGCGACCGCTGCCCAGCCATTTGGCCTGCAGATATTGGAGTGACGAGTGATCAGCGCATCGGGTCCCCTCGGCCGTTGGTCTTGGTTTTCGTGACCGTGGCGCTGCCTCACTGTCAGACAGCTACTCAATTGTCCTCACGAGGCTGAGTGCACCCCGTTCTAGCCCTCACGTCAGTTTCTATAATATCTGACGGAGCCGGGAATCGAGCCCGGGGCCTCCAGGTGAGAGGCAGGCACGCTACCCCATCACCATGGGGCCGGCTTAATCATCATATCATAGCTTCGTAAATACATAGAACTTTCATCTAATTTAGAGAGAGGATCAGTATATCAAGTACTTCGTGATTTATTGAAAGGATCATATTCGTGATTTTTTAAACTCCGTGAATCACAAGAAACACGATTTACCAAGAAATACCAGTCTGAATGGAATGACATTTATTTCATGTAAATTAAACGCATAAATACCGAGGATGATCCACCATGAATGTTATATTGTAAATAGTATATTTTAAAAAAATATTACATTTCTCTTTCAAAAAATGAACGTTTTTTTGTTTAATTTTCCAAGTACAGTTTATCTCAATTATTTTTTAAGATAATTTCATGAATGATTAATAATAATAATGTTATTGGTTTTACGTCCCTTTTAACTACTCTGGCTTTTAGAGACGCCGGGGTGCCAGAATTTTTCCCCGAAGGGGATCTTTAACGTGCCAGTAAATATACTGACACGGCTCCCTCGCATTTGCGCACCCTCAAATGCCACCTGACTGCGCCAGGATACGAACCTGCAACCTTGGGCCCAGCAAGCGAGAATGTTACTCCTGAGCCACGCAGCCAGGCCGTTCATGAATGAGGTTCATCCTCTAGGGATCATAGGTTGGAATGTACCTGCCGAGTTTCATCCAGTTTCATCACATAGTTCACGAGATATTGTGTTTTTCCTACCAAAAAACAAACTTTCTGGTATACATTTTTGAATATTAATCACTTCATTGACATATAGGCACATGATCTCAAGTAATACGCTATATATCTGCCAAAACGCTGAATTTAGTTATAAAACTTATCAGATATATTGAGAAAGGTGTTGTCTTTCATTTAAATGTAAAAGAAAAAACTAACCTTTGACGTCCGACGGTGTATTGGCCCCCTTAAGTCGACACAAGTGTCCCATGAGTTAGTACCTTTTCCTGCCGACCTCTGCATTTTCCTCGTCCCCCACAATATTGAAGACAAAGTTACGCCCATGTGCAGACGTTTGGCTTTCCAGTTTGTTTAATGACCCTTCAAACTCAAAGTAATTGCCCAACAGCACCCCCTATATCACACGCTGCAGTGACGTTTCTGCTTCCTAACAACATAATTGCATCTTATGATCACGAAACGCTTGGGCAAGAAATGTCGAAGTACAATGCAAAGATTTTGAAAATCATGCGCCAGTCATCCTTTATCAGTGGGTGATACCGAGCTGTGCAAATTATGCCTCTCCACGGTGCCGAATAGGAGAATCCAAACAGAGAGAATTGCCTGAGGCATGCATCACTGTCCCCCCACTTCAAACTGGCCTCAGACCAATATACGAGTACACATTCTAAGTTTTTATGTTATATCTTCGTAAACATGACAATATGGAAGATTTTCGTAATAGACTGCATTATACAGGTGTTTCAGGAGGAACAATAAATATTTTAGGAGGTGGTAGTATAGATAAATTGCAATAAAAAATCCATATAACATGTGTCCCATTGTATTGCGTACAGAGATACAGCTGGTAGTATTTAACCCAAATAAACGTAAAGCCAAGGCAAATGAGGGCGCTCAGAGTTGATTTTCAAAAATTCCACCACCAACTTCAATGCATTTTGCACTTCTCTTGATAACACCCCGTGTAGCTCTCTGGAGGGCGTCTTGGCGTTCTTTGGACGAGGGCTGCACTGTGCATAATCCGAACGACCTACTCTGCTCTTGTGTTAACATTTCTCCTTGTAGACATCGCATTTCAACCACCCCCAAAAGCGAGAATCCCAAGGGGTAAGGTCCGGGGTCCTTGGTGGCCAAGAAACGTACCCATAGCAACTGGTGTGCCAACACACGAAACGACAACTGCCTTGGTTACATACCAACATCTGTATCTCTGTACGCAATACAAATGGGACACAGTCATGTTATATGGCATTTTACTGCAATTCATCTGTACTACCACCTCCTAAAATATTTACTATTCCTCCTGAAACACCCTGTATGTTTTAAAACTATCTTTTGGGAATCAAAATGCTTCTTTTTATACTGCTATAAAATAGGGTGTAACATTGCAGGCAAACAACTTCAATTCTACTCACAGTTTGTCAAACACTCTTCGTGTTTTCATTCATTCAACACAAAGCACTGGTATTAGCACAGAAGTGAAAGTAAGAGCTTATGGCACACAGTTTAGGGCTCAAGAGAAAAAAAAATCCGTTGTGGAGATATCTGGTGATTCTTATTGCCTGCTAATGTGTACTTGTGGTGCACGAGGTAAAACGCTCAACGAGGGGGGCCAGAACGTATCTCTATTAGTGGTCCATCAACTGACGAAAATTAATTATTCTAGTATTTATTTCTCACGACAACCTGTTTTTTTTTTGGTGGGGGATATGTAAGTGTGATATTTGTCACCGCGCCAGTACCAGCAGTGCACCAAGTACACGAGTGTGATGACCAGGATTGTCCAAGTACCAAAAATGAATGAAAATAGGTTTTTAATGTTGTTGCGTTTGTTAATTCGTATAAGGGGTTTGGGACATCTATGGACTCTAGCAAGCAAGGTTTACGAGCCCGTTAATCTCGCGATCATGAGCCACGGGACCTTTACGGAGAATCCAAACCACAGGACATGTCATTTCACTTCGAAAATCACACATGTATTGGCCAGGAATCTAACCCGGTCTATCTGGTGAGAGGCAATCAGCTTGACCACTGCACTATCACGCCCCTTTGGTAGTTAATTATCAATTAATTATAAACAAATTTATAGTACCTACACCCCATATATTGGGGTGTATGTTGAATTTGTCCGATAATTATCAGCTTATAAGCTGTGTGTTTGGGCTGACTGTGGGAGTATGTGTAGCTGTACTTGAGACATGGATAGGGTAGGTATTCCGTGACTTGAAATAAGGCACTATCCCGGCATTTACCTGGAGGGAATTAGGGAAAACCCACACTCAGGATAACATATGTAGGCACTGGGATACGAACCTCTGTTCTCCGGACATGCTGCAGCCCCTCGTCGCGGTCATGGTGAGCAATTTAAAGTATACGGCTACTGCGCAGGAGAACACAGTAATAACAGGAAGCTGGATGAAGACAGGAACGCTGCATTACAGAGTATAGAAGCACTGAGTGACGGGCGAGACATGCGTGTCTCCAGGATAACACAGAAACAACAGGAAGCTGGATGAAGACAGGAACGCTGCATTACAGAGTATAGAAGCACTGAGTGATGGGCGAGACATGCGTGTCTCCAGGATAACACAGAAAAAACAGGAAGCTGGATGAAGACAGGAACGCTGCATTGCAGAGTATAGAGTGCACTGAATGACGGGCGAGATATGCCTGCCCGCAGGATAACACAGTAACAACAGGAAGCTGGATGAAGACAGGAACGCTGCATTACAGAGTATAGAGTGCACTAAGTGACGGGCGAGATATTGCGTGCCTCCAGGATAACACAGTAACAACAGGAAGCTCGATTAAGACAGGAACGCTGCAGTACAGAGTATAGAGTGCACTGAGTGACGGGCGAGATATGCGTGCCCGCAGGATAACACAGTAACAACAGGAAGCTGGATTATGACAGGAACGCTGCATTACAGAATATAGAGTGCACTAAGTGACGGGCGAGATATTCGTGCCCGCAGGATAACACAGTAACAACAGGAAGCTGGATTATGACAGGAACGCTGCATTACAGAATATAGAGTGCACTAAGTGACGGGCGAGATATTCGTGCCCGCAGGATAACACAGTAACAACAGGAAGCTGGATTATGACAGGAACGCTGCATTACAGAATATAGAGTGCACTAAGTGACGGGCGAGATATGCGTGCCCGCAGGATAACACAGTAACAACAGGAAGCTGGATTAAGACAGGAACGCTGCAGCACAGAGTATAGAGTGCACTAAGTGACGGGCGAGATATGCGTGCCCGCAGGATAACACAGTAACAACAGGAAGCTGGATGAAGACAGGAACGCTGCATTAGAGAGTATAGAAGCACTGAGTGACGGGCGAGATATGCGTGCCTCCAGGATAACACAGTAACAACAGGAAGCTGGATGAAGACAGGAACGCAGCATTACAGAGTACAGTGTAGAAGCACTGAGTGACGGGCCAGACATGCGTGCCTCGTGTGGCGTGCAAGGCACCCATTCCTCAGCGTGGCCATTACCTCCAAATTATACGCATTTACCATACAAACAAATAAATCCGACCAAATTAGTACAACAAGCAAATAAACAAATACAATCAAGGAAATCTTGTCATAAAGCCTATTTTCCAGCTCGTTTCCATCCGTTAGTTGAATTTTTTAAGAAGCCAATAACGAAAATGTATATTAAATCCATAAATTACGTTATGTTATGTTTTATGAGCATATCCCAGTGCGTGGATGTCCGTCATAAGCAAGATTCACGCTATTTAACAATCAGCTACCAATATCATGACTCACTGTGTAGACTATCTTGTGTTGCGCGTGAAGTCCATGCTTCAAGCCCTGGTAGTGGCAACTCTGGATGACAATCTTCTGCGAAACTACTCCCGACTATCACTCATTCCAGTATAGTGCTTGGATATGGTTTTAATAATAATAATAACAACAACAACAATAATAATAATAATAATAATAACAATAATAACAATGTTATTGGTGTTACGTCCCTTTTAACTACGCCTTTTAGAGACGCCGAGTTGCCGCAATATTGCCCAGAAGGGGATCTTCAACTTGCCAGTAATTCTACTGACACGCCTCTCTCTTATTTAAGCACTCTTAAATGCCAACTGTTTGCGCCAGGATTCAATCCTGCAACCTTGGGCACAGCAGGCGAGAACGTTACCGCTTTGCCAATCTTCATCAGAAGATCATGCTGAATTTTTAGTCACGCATCAAGTAGAAATGCCTGAATTGCATTTTTGGAACTTATTCATGAAGTTTAGAGGGGAATAGCAAAATATATATTTTTAGCTGAACTGGGAGATACAATAGCATTGGTGGTGAAGACCCAGTTCTGGGGCCTGGCATTAACTCTGCCAGGTGTTGGGATGACATCATAATAATTTTTAAGCTTTTTAAAATCGGTAGGTAAAATGAAAGAATGACAATTTTATTGTTTCATATAAAGATACATATAAATTTCACAAAGGAAGTTACTGAACAAGCTTACATAAACAAGCAACGGAGGTTGTAGGGGAGCTATCCCTGTCTCAAACAATCTATTAAATGGTGGATTAACTACAGAAAAATTTGGAAATCTAGCCTATGCCTAATATGACACTTCTGACATGTCTGCATTTCGAAATTTTAACCGGTGTTTGACGTTATTACACGTTTCAAACCAATTGATGTCGAATGTGAGGAAAAAATAATTATGTCTTCCTGTTGGGACGCTTTTGATTTGAAAAGGCTGGGTAGTTTGTAGCAAACTTTGGGTATAGACCAGAGTATTCATACTCCACAGGCGTGGTGCAAATTATTGCTATAAATTCCCACTGTCTCACTCATTTAATTGAGGATTATGGAGGGAAACCCCCTTAAAATAGCTGTATATTGCCGTTGAAGGGTAGGACAAAAATTCATTTTAAGGGTCTCGATACGAGAAATCAAACTTGGTGGAAGGGACCCCAGTAGTGAAGTTTAAGCACATACGAGGCACCGTTTTCGAGGTAATTTTACTACGTTGTCCAATCACAATTACCAACCCTCAGCTCTCCTTGCCTCATGAAAGAAGATAAATATCCATCCACAACCATGACACCACACCACTTCTAGCTGAAAATCACCATAAGTATGACGTAAGAGAACCACTTCCAAGCTCAACTTTTGATAGGGTAGGATGTGGTTTCTCCAACTGGATAAAGCAAATATTTAAATAAACTCCTGGGTGAGTGATATTGACGGCCGGGAAATAACGTCTTCGCCCAAGTTGATCAGTAAATGACGTTATTGACCAGTATTTGTGCTTAATGCCCAGGTCTAAAACGTTAACTGTAACATGTACCAAAACAAATTCCAATCAAAATAATCATGCAAGATCGTCATGACCAGGATTACAACCATTACAATTACAGATACGAGAAAATCTCATACATTTTAAATACATATACAGAAGTGTTGGTTTTCTGATAGGTTCAGAGTTTACTTGACTCGCTATGGAAGACTCTAAGCTCGTTCTAAACACTCTGCTAGAGAATGAGCGTATCACATGCAAACCAGTCACCAGTAAAATGGTTTCCTAGTGGGGTGGCAGTCATTGAACAAAGCACGTAGAGAACTATAGAGTCCAGACTATAGGATGCGCAATTTTGAAATACCTCTACTTATAACATGAAACGGTAACTTCAATAACTTCTTAGATCCCTTGTTTAACTAAATCGCTGTTTTCGTTGAATCTTATAGTACGAATAAGTTCACACCTATTGACGACAATAGCTATCCGACTTTGCGTTCCAGTGCCATAATGATAACCGATTATAATTTGAATGATTTCATGAGAATTGCGAGTACAGAATTTGGGAGGCTCTTGAACTAACCATGAAACTTTTGTTGATATGTTTTCCCCTAACAATTGAAATGGTGAATAGTGTGGAAGCTATGGTTGTTGTAGTACATGGAAAGGCATGTAAAGACAAAAGAAAATGTAATGAGAGCGAGTGGTAGACATTAGTCCCAGAAGTGATGAAGGGGAGGTAGAAAATGCATTAATTGGCAACTAGGGCATTCAATAAGTAAAGGAAACACTGTTGTCAATCAGCGAACCTAGTGGTGACCGTTGTGATCTTGTAGTATATTGTTGAGCAGTCTTTGTTGTATAAATCTATAGTATTGAAAAACTCGAAATAGCTGATATTTGTGAATAGCCTACAGAGCCTACAGGTACATTGACTGTTTCTCACATTCAGTAAGTAATATCGCCCTCAAAAGATAATCAGTAGATATGAACAAACTTGCCTCATAAAAATCCAAGTTGCAAGAGGAAAAAGTGCAACTGAGTGCTTTAGAGCATTGCAAGAAGCTTGCGGGAGAGTAGTCCTACCTTATCAAACTATTGCAAGATGGGCGGAAGCCTTCCGTCAAGGAAGAGAGGAATGCCAACACAGAGCACATGCTGGTAGATCCGTTGTTGCAACTGACGATCTCCATGCTCAGGCTGTAAGGGCATTATTGGGAAAAGACAGGCGCTGGACATGTGTGGAGATTTCAAAGGAAATTGGTACTGCAGCATCGCCTGTCCATCACATTTTCAGAAAAAAGCTGAAGATGCGGAAAGTTTGTGCCCACTGGGTTCCACACACTCTAACCGAAATTAGACAGTGGAAGCGAATGGAGACAGTAAGAATACATTTGGAGCGATATGAACATGAAGGTGAGGCCTTTCTTCGTCGCTTTATCACAATAGATGCGACATGGGTACGTTCGTATACACATGTGCTGAAACGAGAAACAAGCGAATGGCGACACACAGAATCACCACGCCCAAAAATATGTCGAGCGTTGCATGATCCTTTGGAACTGATGATTATTGTGAGTTATGATTATGATGGCATAATCTTGTTAGATGCTGTACTCATGGTAGCCTATAAAAGTAAATACTGACTACTTCTTGCGTAACTTGGAACATAATTTGCGCCCAGCATGGCGTCGTAAATAACCTCAGGCCATCGGGGGTCCTATTGTGTTACATGATAATACTCGTTGCCATTTTTGCCGTAACAAAGAGGAATTTGTTTACTAGGTGGGATGATGAAGTACTCAAATAGCCACCACATTCACCTGACATGAGCCCTTGTGATTACGTCTTATTCTTAAAGATCAAAGATCCTCTACGAGGCGTTCGATTTCAATCATAAGTTGACATCCAGACAGCTCTAGATCGATCATTGAGAGATATATCCAGAAATGGTTCTGCAGATGGAGTGCGTCTTCTTCCAAGGATTTGGCAACGTACTGTATTGCTGACATGGCAGGAGACTATAAATGAAGTTCGTTATGTCGAAATTAACAAATACTATTCTTTGTGATGTTATAGCCGTGTTGCCATTACTTATCGAATGCCCTAGTATATTGAACCCTTTGAACCAGATGTCTGATCGTTAACCTTACAATCAAACCAATTGTTATACATCAAAAGAACATGACTATTTTAAATCTTTGATGAACTGGCCTGCAGGCCACATTATGTTGTGTGCTTAATTTATTTCTGAGGTCTGATGTTTCATTTGATCAGGAAATACATTTTGAAAATGGTACTGGAAATTGTAAAATATCAGTGTACTAATCATGTAGTTTTGATCACTGTCCTAGTCAAAAGCTGCTTCCTACAGTATGTAATTATCTACAATATCAAATTGATTACTATGGAGTGCATTAATACCCTCAGAAGGGCTCAGTCAAGAGTGATATTTACATATACGATACATATTTTTAGCCTATTTTCAATTTTGAAAAAAAAAAAAAAAAAAAAGGCTTATGAGATCACCTTTTGTCCGTGTGTGTGTGTGTGTGATTCGTGTGTGTGTCCCCCTCTAATAAAATCTAAACGGCTGGAGCGATTTCAATGAAACTCGGTAAGTTCATAGCACTATTCCGGGCGACCCCGACCGTGCCCTTCAAATTTTGTTACGACTCGCCAATCCAACATGGCGGCTGTGCGAAATATTTCACCAGCATTCAGTATCTCCGAAACTATTACCGATATTACCCTGACATTTTGTATGGTGATAAAGAGAACTACTATAAGTTCACTTATGTGACCTTTGAAAACCTGGTAACTACAAAACCAACATGGCGGCCAAGCGAATTTGCAACTTTTAAATAGACGTTTCTCGCGATTTAACCAACCAAACACAATGAAACTTGGTACAGTATATGTTTATATACATTGTATTGCACCGACATCTAACTTCGTTCAATTGTTTACATAACCACAAGATGGCGGATGTGCGAAATATTTGACCGGCATTCTATATCTCTGAAACTATTAGCGGTATCTCCCTGAAATTTCGTACGGAGATAAAGGGAACTACTGGAAGTCCATCTATAAGACTTTCAAAAACCGGTTAACTACAAAACTAACATGGCAGCCAAGGGAATTTGAAAATTTTAAGTAGACCTTTCTCGCGATTTAATGTTCCAAACGCACTGAAATCTGGTACGGGAAATATTTATTCACATTGTAATGCACTGGTATCTAATTTAGTTCAATTGTTTACATAACCTCAAGATGGCGGCTGTGCGAATTTTAAAATTAAGTTTATATTTCTTGTGATGTAGTCATGCGATCGAAGTGAAAGTTTGAATAATGAACCTACGCAATAATTTTGCTTTAATGGCCAGTTACATGACTCTATGGCCTATACATTTAACAATCCAACATGGCGACCATCCGAAATATTTAGACGGCTCTGAATATCTACGAATCTATTATAGCAATCAAACTGAATTTTTTAATGTTCAAGGGGCTATAAACTTAAGTTCACCTATAGGACTTTAAATAACCTGGTGATCACAAATCCAACATGGCGGCGACGCGAAGTATAATTATTCACATGGACGTTTCTCGCAATTTAACCATCCGAGTGCAGTGAAACTTGGTACAGTAAATCCTCATACGAATGGTAATCCACTTGCATCTAATTTATTTCAATTGTTGCCATAACCTCAAGATGGCAGCTGTGCGAAATTTTTAAATCTCCTTGTTACTTCTTGTGTCCTAATTATGCGATTGAAGTTTGAATACTACACGTACACAATAATCTGCATGTAACAGTACATAACTCTAGGACCTACATATATAAAATCCAACATGGCGACCATCCGAAATATTTAGTCGGGTCTCAATATGTACGAATCAATTACAGCAATCAAACTGAAACTGTGTATGTTGTTAGTGGCAATTAACATAAGTAGGATATATGAAAATAGGCTATATAGTTCTTCACGGAACTACTTGTTGTTCATACGATCAATTATTTATCTACTATATAAAGCTCAAATACCACTGACTGACTGATTCATTCATCACGAAATCTCAGAAACCACCGAACGGATTGGAATGAAATTTGGTATGCAGCTTCCTCAAGGGCCGCAAACGCCCACTAAGAAAGGATTTTTGGATATTAAGGTTCTAAAGGGGTGTTGAGGGGGTAGACCTGCATTTCATTGAATAGCAATATCTCCCGATTGGTTTCATTGGGGGATGTGATACTCGGCATATAAACTCATCATTAAAAATAAGAAGACTCGTGTCTGAGGGTTTTTCGGTGTGGTGTATATTATGAGGTGAAAGGGGTGAAAAGTGGGGGTTGAAGGATTCCTAACGGAGCGTGTATCCCTTAAACGACACAGGCCAGGAGTTTGGAACTCAGCGGGAAAAAATCAGCATAAAAAATAAGTAAATAGGTGTTTGACCGTTTTTTCATAAATCCAATTTAAGGGGTCCATGGGGAGGGGTGAAATTATGGGGAGAGGGACGTAATATGTCTGAGTGTAAAATTATACATGGCCCATGTTGTAGACAATAACAAATTACATCTTTTTTGTCTCTTGCTATTTCATCATACGACGAATACTTACGGAGTTATTAATGATTTTGTACTTTTTGGACGGAATTTTCCAAGTCCCAGGAATGACATAAAAATTGATTCGAATGAAATTTCAAAAAAGATTTTTTTTAAATACTTTTATTATATTTTTCACGTCTTTTAGGGTCCGAAACCAACATGATATTTTGATGTTTTTTTTTCGTCCCATGCATTTTTCGTTTCAGGTGATAGAATTATTTTCCACTAGGAAACTAATGTTATAACGGGATTCCAAATGTTATTGCGGGCGAAGCCGCGGGTAACAGCTAGTATTAGATATTTGGTACTTTTTGCAGAATCTGAAGAAGATTTACAGAGATCAGTATATAATCTTCACACAAGAGCAAGAAATTACAACATGGAGATTTCCCTTATCAAAACTAAAGCTATGGCCTTCATCGGGAAAAACCATGAGAGAACAAAAATTGCAGTAGAAAATACAACCCTTGAGCAGGTATCAACATTCAAATATCTCGGCTATAACCTCAGTTACATCCAAGAAACTGATATGCAGCACAAAATCATCAACTTCACTAAGGTCATAGGACTAATAAATAACATCCTAGCCAAACCTACCCTTCTATATGGCAGCGAAGCTTGGACCCTTCGCAAAGGGGATGCATGGAGACTAACGAGTGCCGAGATGTGATTCATGAGGAGAACAGCTGGATACACACTATGGGATAGGAAAAGATCTGAAGACATCCTTAAAGAACTAAAAGTAAAGCCAATTATCAACACAGTGCAGGATTACAGATCAGCTTGGAAGGACCATGTACTGTACTACGTATTGTACCCGTTCGTCCTGGGGATGCGATGACCCATCTGCTATAACATCGCATTCCTGGAGTTCCAGGACAGAGCGGAGTTAAATGAACCTCTAGTCAAATAAGGAATGTGTCGGAAATTCAGCTGAGTTCTCGAAAAAGCAGTGGGTATCACGAGACAAAGTATCTCTAGGGTCGTTACGGGCTTAAGTTTAATAGAAATAATGCAAATATAAATGGGCGCCATCAACTGAATTCCTAGCAAACCACTTCCTTTCCGGATAAGCCTTACTCAAGACAAGGAAAGAAAAAGGAACATCACACCATCATCAGATCACAACTAAGATAAAAACAAATTTATTTCAGTTTGATAGTCAGACAGACATTTTAAATATAATTCCTACCTAAGAGTATGGTCGAATGCCAAAGTTAAATTGTCATTGTCCAAAAATCGAACCATCTCTTTTCTAATCCAAAATTATTTTTATCCACATAACAAGAAAAAATTATAAAGTTCTCTTGGGTTCTCAGGATCACTGTAGCACTATGTCTTTCGTCACTGACATTTGTGAAACCTGAGACCTAATTTCTCTTTAATTTAACATCAATGTGGATTTAATAAAGTTATTAAGCTGTCTAAACATACACATATTATAATCACACATATTAAATATCACGTAAATTATGGTTTGCATGGCATAATTTGAATGTTGAACATGTTAATCAAATGCTCCTAAACATCGAATAATTAATTTACACTATTTACATCGTCATTAATCTCTTATCTGTGAATTACAGAAAATTCAAATTCTCATTGGTCATCATTATCGTCATCATCAAAATTAAATATTTCTCACATTAATTCTCACTTCAAAATTCTACATGTTCCTGTTAGAATCGTTAATTCATCACCATTACATCATTTAAATTCTCAACTCAAGTTGCAATTCCTTCCAATTATATCTCAATTAAATTTATTTAATTCCATATAAATTCATTAATCATCAGCTTCTTTAATTAATTACCACCTTCTAATTCAGTTATTCATCATCATTACAATCGTCTATTAATTTATTTCAATCAGTTTAATTATCTAATCTTTAATTCATCCTTCTATTTAATTCATCGATTTATTTCAAAATTTAATTTATCAACTTATTTAAATTTTCAATCATCTGGTTATTTAGATTTTTATTATTTCATCTAGTCATTCTGATTTTTATTTCATTAGGTCAGATCGTTAATATGCTTAACTCTCAGATTATTATTTCGTTAATTATTAATTTCAGAAAATCTTGTATTATCAACTTCATTTATTTGTTTAATTTCCTAACAAATTGTTTAATAAGGTTTATAGAACGTTGTCTTACAGTTTTATTACTTCCAAGTTATATCTCGTATTTAATTTATCACGCCAAAAAATATTATTGTCTCCACGACATCACGTTGGATCTAACTATCCACAACGACATTACATTTCTTCAATACTTCAAATATCACATTTGAATACAAGAATTATTCCACAAAACTCCATAAATATTCAGCACATACAGCATGAATCTCAACAATTACGCTAGACTGGGTACGACGACCTCATGTCTGCCTCAAAATACATTATCAACGTTGCAACTATCACATGGCATCTTCCACAAAATGCCTATCACAAACTTCACTTAACCATGTTGCATGATCTACAAAAAATATATAACTGGCTTCAAATTATCAACGCACATAATCTCCAATAACTGTAATTACTCTAATCACATCTAGACAACTTCTTAAACAATTGGAAAAATATTACTTCAGTAATTTAAGATCTGCTTTCAAATAGCATAAATTCTCTTACAATTTTTCGTAACTCACATCGCAGAAAAACACTAATGTGCTATAATTTCTCACATCAAAATCTGCAATACTGATCTGCCTTAAAATAATTCTGACCATTAATGATTAATCTTACAAGATTCAATTACTTTAAATCCTTCTCAAAGGTATCAAACACAATTATAAAAAATCATCAAAAGCATCAGCTGTAACAGCTGTTAAACTGAAATTACTCTCAAAAGAGTATAGCAACAAAATATTGGATTGGCAAACAAGAATTACTAAATGCAATCCTGTTGACATTTATCGTTACTTTATTTAACAAAATTTCGACTGATATGTGACTAGTAGTTCCTTGTTTGATTCACTTACATCTCGTGTACACTCGGATGATAAAAATGAGTCCCTCAATGGCGAGTAAGATGTGTAACCACCGTACAGTCGTATAAATACGAAAGACCTCGCCCCGTCGACTTGGATGATAGTTCCCTGAACGATGGGTAAGATGAGTAGCCACCATACAATCGTATAAATACGAAGGACCCCATCTCGTAGGCTATATGAGTGAATGTACCAGATAGGAATCAACAAGTTTCTAGTTGTCATATAAAAGCGATGTTCATTCACTAAAGTGAGTAACTTGTTAACATCTCCAAACAATCCAATGGAAAAAAATCCCTACTGATGAATAATACACACTCGCTAGTATGCAATGAACTGACGAAGTAATTTTTGATAATCAATTGCAGATCACGAGTTCGAAATACTCGTTACACAAAAAAAAACTATTCATGAAAAATATCCTAGCTGGAAAAATGTCTAAAAGACCAAACATTTGCTTAATAAAGCCAAACAATGGTGAGAATTTCGTATAATGATGCCTGCCATATCATATGGTCACTCCATATTCTAGCAAATTCGAAGTATATAAATTCAAACCATGTCTTAATAATCATGTCACTCCTATTAGAAAAATATACATGTGTGCCCAGTATTCATGAAAATAATCGTATTAGGTAGACATAACTCTTACAGTACCTTTCATAATCAGCTGTAATAAATTTCCAAGATCGTCGATTTTCCCTATATAAAGAATTTCTCGAAAGATCGGCGTGAATATCATTTCATCCATGAAATGACGATTGCCTTCGAAATCCCAAATGAATCAGCTGGTGGACTCCTCTCGTCAGGAATCGAATCCATCGCTCTGCGGTGCCATCTTGTCTCTATCAGTGTCTACTCGGACATGTTGAACTTCGGATTACCCATAGCGGATATTGTCCAACTCCTTCTCGAAAATGTTCATGGAAACAGCGGACCCCCCTACTCCTCTTCTAAGTTACGCCACTGTTCCGTTAAATGTCCAGTTTGAGTATTGTAAGTTCAATCTCAAATGACTGCTAAGTCCCACTTTCGTAAAATAAAATTTTACTTGAGAGTGTTCAAGATTACGAAACACCCTGTAGCTGTCTGTATTAGGTAATTCATGAAAACTGCATAAGAAGTAAATCTTATTAGTGCACGATCTAATGTTCATCGGTGCCTATGCTAACAACATTCCGTTTACTTGAAATAGTTAAAGCAGCTTCGAATGCGTTATAGAACAGCATAGTTATAAGGTTATTCGTAAAAGCTATGTTCAAACTGCGTCGAAATGTAGCTTGTAATAAAGTCTTCAACTACTTGCAGTGCGGTTCTGACATATCCCGGCCGTCTGCGATTGCTTCCTCGGCCAGCCCGCCTGGATCAATGACCCGCCTGGCCTTCGCTGCTCGGTGATGCAGGAACTGTCGCCTACACTTAGCCGTGACAGTTTCGGTATGTTACGTGACCTTCACTGTGCGTCTCGCTTGCGCTATAGAGCTGCTCCTACCTGCTCGTCTGACTGAGCTCAACTGAACTTGCTGGCACTGTCTTCTTGCTTATGTGCTCGGCGCAGGCACGTGGCGTAGTCCCCCACCACTGTGCTCTCGCGTCACGATCATAGTCTCGAACCCAGATCATCTCGGCTGTTCTGTTATAAAATAACTTAAGGGTTATCTGACTTCCATAAAATTATTTTCACATATAATGCATGTTATATATCCTCTTCTAAGATGTTTAATTGCTATAATTTCATATATATCTCAATAAAGCTTCACATCTCTATCCATAATTCCATCTCCTCACAGATATCAATGCCTCCTTGATTCTAGACCTCCTACGTCATCTGGACATTCTTCTTGACGCGATCGGTGCGCTATCTTTTCTTAATTCTTTCCAAAACCTCAACTACAGCTTAATGTCTGCTGGCGTAGCCGATAGCCTAAACTAGGTATCGGGTACATCTCTCCCGTACATCTCCTTTTTTATCAGGATTGAGAAAAAAAATACACTCTCAGGCATTCTATATATAATACATGTGCACGATAGCTCTACAATTCCCTTACTCAGCATGATGGTTCTTTCTGACTCTCAATAATGATGATTGACTTCCAATGATTAGCATCTTGATTCCGAATTATTCTGACGTTTATTTCTTCCTTCGCTACTCGTGCTTGCTCGATTGACATCTCTCACTGTCTCTTCGAGTGGTGCACTAGGCTGTCTATCTTCTTGCCTCGACCTCTCATGTCCACGATTATCCCGTCTGTCGTTAGGATCGTTTCTTCGGCCATCCTGCCTGTCGTTCCCATTATACTGCTGACCTTGGCTCCAGTTATTTCTGCCCCGATATCTATTGTTATATCGATTCCTGTCTTGATATCTGGAATTCTGGTTATAATTCCTATATCGGCTATCTCTCGCTTCTTGATCGTATGGCCTCTCATATGGTCCTCTATATCGATCATTTCCTCGAGCGTTACGGATGTTTCCTCGATTCCCTTCGTTCCGTCGGTTTTCCCAGGAATCCCTTCTGTCCTTTTGAGCTGAATTGTCTACGACTACCGCATTCACTTCTTGCGTGTTTCTGTTGTCGTTTCTGTTACTTCTAGGCGTAACCTGTGCGCTTGTATAGTCCAATCGCCGTAAAATGTCGTCATAGTGCTCCAGTGTATTGGCTCCCGACGCTATCAGTGATCGCTGTACCTCAATCGGTAACTGTCTCGCTATGGCTTGCAAAAGCTCTTCTTCTGGCAATGGAGGAATAAGGAACTGTAATTTAGCCAGCTGTGACGTGAAATAGTTGGCATAATGCGTCGGATGTGACGTAGAATAGCGCTTTGAGTACATCTCCGCTCTTACGTTAAGTTGATCCTCGGCACTCCAAAATCTCCTCAAGAAAGCCATGGCAAATTGCTCCATGTTCGCAAAATTGCTTCTGAACGCTCTAAACCACGTAAGCGCAGATCCATCTAAGGCGCGTTCGACTATCCTTAGCTCTCTTTCTTTGGCTACCCTATGTTCCGCCATATAGTCTCGAATATCTCGCAGAAATTCGACTGGTGTGACTCCTGTATTTCCCGGAAACTTTCTCGGCTTGTCATCCAGGTTCCTAATAATGGTGACTGGACCTGAGTATCGTTCGCTTGGACCCAACGTACTCCTATTCGAACTTGGATTATCCTGAGGGGTTGAACTAGCCCTTTCGAATGTCACATTCGGTTGCATTTGACGGTCTTCTCCCATGCTCGCTTCTTGATTAGTCATACTGCGGTCTATCGCTGTTTGATTTATCAATGTTTCCCCTGATGTTATATTCTGACTGGTGAAACTGTTAAACATGGATTCTAATCTAGTTATCCTGTCGTCTGCTAATTTCTTGACCTGCGTCTTCAATTCATCTAACGATGTAACATCCTGCGTCTTGTTACTCTCGTCTAAGTCGTTTCTTAACTTGTCAATTTTTCCTTCGCACGTGTTCTTTACTGACGCGACTTGTTCCTTTAACAGATCAACATCTGTTCTAAATAGAGTTGAATCTATCTTCATCGCCTCCTTGTTTTCCGTAAACCTCGCTTCTAAGTTTGCCATACCTGCGATTAATTTTTCATCTAACCCTTCACGTTTCTCTTTTGCTTCGGCATCGACATCACTATACCGTTCTTCCACGATTGCACCGACTCTATTTTTAAATAAAGCTAAGTTTTCATTAACCTTTTGCTCTATATCGTCGTCTATCTTCCTAATATCTTTCTGCAATTGATTTTCTAATGATTTTAAATTAGAATTGACCTCTCCTAAGACTTCCACTTTGATGGTCCCAATTACTGTCTTTAAATCTTTAATCTCGTTACCTAGATTCGTTTCTAGATCTTTAATCTTAGTCTCGAAAGATACTTCGGTAGACCAATCTTGAATTTTGCCTACATCTGTCACTAAACCATCGATGTCGAATCTCAACTTCGATACATCTGATTTAATGTCTTTCTGTATGGACATAACGTCTGTTCTTAATGTAAAAATATTTTCTTCTCCTCTACTTTCTAATTCAATAATATTTTTTCTTAATATTTGAACATTTTCCTCTCCTTTCATGTTTACTGCAATTATGTCTAATTGTAAAGTCTTCAGCATCTCATTATTCTTTAAAGTTAAGCTATTCTCTAATCTAGTTAACTTGTTTTCTAATTCAGTGTTAGTTTCTTCACTACGAGCTTGTAATTTCTCTTCCAATGACTTAAAATTATCTTTCAAGTTAGCTTCACTAGCTTTTAAATGACTTTCAGTATTTGACTGTAATCTTTCTTCTAATGACTTAAAATTGTCCTTCAAGTTAGCTTCACTATTTGACTGTAGCCTAGTCTCTAATAACATCAACTCATCGTTGCTATTTGACTGTAGCCTAGTCTCTAATGACTTTAAATTATCTTCATTAGTTGACTGCAATAATTTTAAATTTTCTTCAGTACTAGTCTGTAGCCTAGTCTCTAATGACTTTAAACTGTCGTTCAGATTGCCTTCGTTACTAGCCTGTAATGATTTTAAATTTTCTTCAGTACTAGTCTGCAATAATTTTAAATTTTCTTCATTACTAGTTTGTAATGCTTGTACATTCTCTTTACATTTAGCTTCTAATCTAGCTTCTGAATTATTAATTTGTTCTTTAACTTCCGTTTCCATCTTAGAAATAGTTTCTGCAATACCAGACATACCCGTCTGTAACTCTCCTAACACCTTAGCTAAATCTTCCGGCAACATAATTATATTTTCAATATAGGTTTATATAGAGACGTTAGACAACAACACATCACAATGTCTCAATTCCTGCATTCACTTGGGTATAGGAAAAAATGTCTTATAACTAACATGATATTACTAATACGATTAACATGAACACTGGATTGGGCACACAAGTACATTGTCTGACTAAGTTTAATAAATTTTGTAACACACTTAAATGAACTTGAGATCAATCTCTCAGTAATCTAAATCTGATGTGATTCCATAGAATAAACAAAATCGAAAAGCCCCACTAGTTGGATAAAGCCAATTCTCCCTCTCTCTCTGTACCCGTTCGTCCTGGGGATGCGATGACCCATCTGCTATAACATCGCATTCCTGGAGTTCCAGGACAGAGCGGAGTTAAATGAACCTCTAGTCAAATAAGGAATGTGTCGGAAATTCAGCTGAGTTCTCGAAAAAGCAGTGGGTATCACGAGACAAAGTATCTCTAGGGTCGTTACGGGCTTAAGTTTAATAGAAATAATGCAAATATAAATGGGCGCCATCAACTGAATTCCTAGCAAACCACTTACTTTCCGGATAAGCCTTACTCAAGACAAAGAAAGAAAAAGGAACATCACACCATCATCAGATCACAACTAAGATAAAAACAAATTTATTTCAGTTTGATAGTCAGACAGACATTTTAAATATAATTCCTACCTAAGAGTATGGTCGAATGCCAAAGTTAAATTGTCATTGTCCAAAAATCGAACCATCTCTTTTCTAATCCAAAATTATTTTTATCCACATAACAAGAAAAATTTATAAAGTTCTCTTGGGTTCTCAGGATCACTGTAGCACTATGTCTTTCGTCACTGACATTTGTGAAACCTGAGACCTAATTTCTCTTTAATTTAACATCAATGTGGATTTAATAAAGTTATTAAGCTGTCTAAACATACACATATTATAATCACACATATTAAATATCACGTAAATTATGGTTTGCATGGCATAATTTGAATGTTGAACATGTTAATCAAATGCTCCTAAACATCGAATAATTAATTTACACTATTTACATCGTCATTAATCTCTTATCTGTGAATTACAGAAAATTCAAATTCTCATTGGTCATCATTATCGTCATCATCAAAATTAAATATTTCTCACATTAATTCTCACTTCAAAATTCTACATGTTCCTGTTAGAATCGTTAATTCATCACCATTACATCATTTAAATTCTCAACTCAAGTTGCAATTCCTTCCAATTATATCTCAATTAAATTTATTTAATTCCATATAAATTCATTAATCATCAGCTTCTTTAATTAATTACCACCTTCTAATTCAGTTATTCATCATCATTACAATCGTCTATTAATTTATTTCAATCAGTTTAATTATCTAATCTTTAATTTATCCTTCTATTTAATTCATCGATTTATTTCAAAATTTAATTTATCAACTTATTTAAATTTTCAATCATCTGGTTATTTAGATTTTTATTATTTCATCTAGTCATTCTGATTTTTATTTCATTAGGTCAGATCGTTAATATGCTTAACTCTCAGATTATTATTTCGTTAATTATTAATTTCAGAAAATCTTGTATTATCAACTTCATTTATTTGTTTAATTTCCTAACAAATTGTTTAATAGGGTTTATAGAACGTTGTCTTACAGTTTTATTACTTCCAAGTTATATCTCGTATTTAATTTATCACGCCAAAAAATATTATTGTCTCCACGACATCACGTTGGAACTAACTATCCACAACGACATTACATTTCTTCAATACTTCAAATATCACATTTGAATACAAGAATTATTCCACAAAACTCCATAAATATTCAGCACATACAGCATGAATCTCAACAATTTCGCTAGACTGGGTACGACGACCTCATGTCTGCCTCAAAATACATTATCAACGTTGCAACTATCACATGGCAACTTCCACAAAATGCCTATCACAAACTTCACTTAACCATGTTGCATGATCTACAAAAAATATATAACTGGCTTCAAATTATCAACGCACATAATCTCCAATAACTGTAATTACTCTGATCACATCTAGACAACTTCTTAAACAATTGGAAAAATATTACTTCAGTAATTTAAGATCTGCTTTCAAATAGCATAAATTCTCTTACAATTTTTCATAACTCACATCGCAGAAAAACACTAATGTGCTATAATTTCTCACATCAAAATCTGCAATACTGATCTGCCTTAAAATAATTCTGACCATTAATGATTAATCTTACAAGATTCAATTACTTTAAATCCTTCTCAAAGGTATCAAACACAATTATAAAAAATCATCAAAAGCATCAGCTGTAACAGCTGTTAAACTGAAATTACTCTCAAAAGAGTATAGCAACAAAATATTGGATTGGCAAACAAGAATTACTAAATGCAATCCTGTTGACATTTATCGTTACTTTATTTAACAAAATTTCGACTGATATGTGACTAGTAGTTCCTTGTTTGATTCACTTACATCTCGTGTACACTCGGATGATAAAAATGAGTCCCTCAATGGCGAGTAAGATGTGTAACCACCGTACAGTCGTATAAATACGAAAGACCTCGCCCCGTCGACTTGGATGATAGTTCCCTGAACGATGGGTAAGATGAGTAGCCACCATACAATCGTATAAATACGAAGGACCCCATCTCGTAGGCTATATGAGTGAATGTACCAGATAGGAATCAACAAGTTTCTAGTTGTCATATAAAAGCGATGTTCATTCACTAAAGTGAGTAACTTGTTAACATCTCCAAACAATCCAATGGAAAAAAATCCCTACTGATGAATAATACACACTCGCTAGTATGCAATGAACTGACGAAGTAATTTTTGATAATCAATTGCAGATCACGAGTTCGAAATACTCGTTACACAAAAAAAACTATTCATGAAAAATATCCTAGCTGGAAAAATGTCTAAAAGACCAAACATTTGCTTAATAAAGCCAAACAATGGTGAGAATTTCGTATAATGATGCCTGCCATATCATATGGTCACTCCATATTCTAGCAAATTCGAAGTATATAAATTCAAACCATGTCTTAATAATCATGTCACTCCTATTAGAAAAATATACATGTGTGCCCAGTATTCATGAAAATAATCGTATTAGGTAGACATAACTCTTACAGTACCTTTCATAATCAGCTGTAATAAATTTCCAAGATCGTCGATTTTCCCTATATAAAGAATTTCTCGAAAGATCGGCGTGAATATCATTTCATCCATGAAATGACGATTGCCTTCGAAATCCCAAATGAATCAGCTGGTGGACTCCTCTCGTCAGGAATCGAATCCATCGCTCTGCGGTGCCATCTTGTCTCTATCAGTGTCTACTCGGACATGTTGAACTTCGGATTACCCATAGCGGATATTGTCCAACTCCTTCTCGAAAATGTTCATGGAAACAGCGGACCCCCCTACTCCTCTTCTAAGTTACGCCACTGTTCCGTTAAATGTCCAGTTTGAGTATTGTAAGTTCAATCTCAAATGACTGCTAAGTCCCACTTTCGTAAAATAAAATTTTACTTGAGAGTGTTCAAGATTACGAAACACCCTGTAGCTGTCTGTATTAGGTAATTCATGAAAACTGCATAAGAAGTAAATCTTATTAGTGCACGATCTAATGTTCATCGGTGCCTATGCTAACAACATTCCGTTTACTTGAAATAGTTAAAGCAGCTTCGAATGCGTTATAGAACAGCATAGTTATAAGGTTATTCGTAAAAGCTATGTTCAAACTGCGTCGAAATGTAGCTTGTAATAAAGTCTTCAACTACTTGCAGTGCGGTTCTGACATATCCCGGCCGTCTGCGATTGCTTCCTCGGCCAGCCCGCCTGGATCAATGACCCGCCTGGCCTTCGCTGCTCGGTGATGCAGGAACTGTCGCCTACACTTAGCCGTGACAGTTTCGGTATGTTACGTGACCTTCACTGTGCGTCTCGCTTGCGCTATAGAGCTGCTCCTACCTGCTCGTCTGACTGAGCTCAACTGAACTTGCTGGCACTGTCTTCTTGCTTATGTGCTCGGCGCAGGCACGTGGCGTAGTCCCCCACCACTGTGCTCTCGCGTCACGATCATAGTCTCGAACCCAGATCATCTCGGCTGTTCTGTTATAAAATAACTTAAGGGTTATCTGACTTCCATAAAATTATTTTCACATATAATGCATGTTATATATCCTCTTCTAAGATGTTTAATTGCTATAATTTCATATATATCTCAATAAAGCTTCACATCTCTATCCATAATTCCATCTCCTCACAGATATCAATGCCTCCTTGATTCTAGACCTCCTACGTCATCTGGACATTCTTCTTGACGCGATCGGTGCGCTATCTTTTCTTAATTCTTTCCAAAACCTCAACTACAGCTTAATGTCTGCTGGCGTAGCCGATAGCCTAAACTAGGTATCGGGTACAGTATGTAGACCGGCCGGATAACGAGACGAGTCCTCAGATACCAACCTAGAGGCAGAAGAGACGTAGGTCGACCTACAAAGAGATGGAACGAGACCGTAACAGGCCACCTGGCTTAACACTTGATAGGAAGAAGAAGAAGAAGATATATTTTGTTTACCATATTGCTCGGTAATTTCAAAAACACCCCAAGTTCATTCACTTTGTGAACGTCCCAACGGTCAGAAATAGAACCTACGAACCTCACTGAGTTAGGCTGACTGTCTGTAAAGTAAAATGATAACAAATTATGCTAGGCCTAGCTTGCACAAGTATTTATAAATGTATTTTGTTTCGTATGATTCCTGAAAAGTGTTGGTCTGTAGACTTGGGATGATTTTTAAAAAGCCACTTCAAGGGACAACGCACCCTTTCAAGAAGGAAGAATTTTAATAAATTGGCCAATATATATTTTTTACGTTACAGGGATGCGTTGATTTTGCTGTTTTACGGGAGTATTTCTCTAGCTTCGTCGGTCCCGTAGTGTTGGGGTAGCGCACCTACCTCGCATCCGGAGGCCACGGGTTCGATTCCCGGCTCCGTCAGGTTTTAGAAACTGACGTAAGGGCTGGAACGGGATGATCTCAGCCTCGTGAGGACAATTGAGTAGCTGTCTGACAGTGAGGATATTGTAAAATATCAGAGTAGTAATCAGGTGATTTTGATCACTGTTCTAGTCAGAAGCTGCTTCCCACAGTAAGTTATGAAATTATCTACAATAATAAATTCATTACTAAGGAGGAAATTAATATCTTCCCGGCCACGGAGACCAAGATAACAGCCGAGGGGACCCGACGCTCTGACCACGCGTCACCCCATAATCTGCTGTCGAAATGGCTGGTAGGCCTTGGCGCTTCATGGGCTGTAGTACCACGTTTTTTTATTTCCCTGGCTTCACAACTGGAAACGAAAGCCTGACATCCTGGGGTCAGAAATCAAAATTGAAGTGCTTAGGTATGCAGATCCGTTTGTCAACTGATTGGTATGGATGTACAGTATTTACTTTTACAATATAGAACAGGTAGCGAGAACGAGTCTAAGTTATGACCCGTATTAAAATTGTAGTTAGGCCAATATTTTATTGTTTGGCGTGATATAGAGTATATTCATGTACGTGAGTGCTGAATTATATTGCCATGCATTTGGGTTTAGCCCGCGTTAAAGAAATAAGTCAACTGTCCAGCTGTGATTGATGAACAAGACGAACTGGACACGCGGTGCCTGCCTGCCTGTGTCCGCCCGCCAAATTGTTTCCAAACCCAGCGCGCGTTATTGGCGGATGATTCACCAATTCTTCTTCAATATTCATGACGGATAGGTGTTTATAAGTTAGCGTAGAGAATCTGTAACTCTGTAGTGAGCAATGGTCCCCAAATACCAGATTTAAAATGATAGTGTTTGCTAGGAAGTGGCCAAACCTATTAGAACTTCATATATACTGGGATCCATTGTATTTGCAAAGAGCAGCAAAAGGAAAATGTCCCACTAATTCTACATTTTTCAATTCACGAATTCAGATAATTTTTCATTTTGCTAATGTCTGTACAACTTTTTTTCTTCTTTTTTTAGTCGGTTTACCCTCCAGGGTTGGCTTTTCCCTCGGACTCAGCGTGGGATCCCACCTTTTATCGCCTCCAGGGCAGTATCCTGGAGTTTGAAACAACTGGGGAGGTGGGACGAGCACCTCGCCCAGGCGGCCTCACCTGCAAATCGAACAGGGGCCTAATGAGGGTTGAGAAGGGAATGGGAATATTGGGAGGGATAGGGACGGAAGAGGGAAGGAGGCTGCCGTGGCCTTACGTTTGCCTGGAGACGAAATGGGAAACTACGGAAAACCACTTAGAGCAGGGCCATCCAGTCATTGTGCTCCGGGAGCGCGGCCGCGCTCGAGGAGCACTGGGCAGTCAGACTAGCGCTCCTTCCCCTACCACCACTACACTGTGGCAGCGCGGAGACGGACGATGTTCGGACCAAGATGACTAGATACGTACGTACAGTCGTGCGGCCGACAGCTCTTGTGGGATTGTTGACATATTAATAGGGCTGTTTTGCCATAACAAATATACCGCATATACTACCCTACCGCCCTACCGGTGGCGGAAATCGGAACTAATGCGCTCCACCCAGCCACATGCCTGTGATAGACGTGCAGTTGTCGCCAGCGAAATCTCATTGCATTTCATTTGTGTGCATGATTCGTGCTGGGTCGTGCGCTGTGCGGTGTGTTCTCAATGTATGACTGTACATGCGTTCCCTTTTTGCCCCGCAGCCGCTCGCTGCAGCCATAACGAGGCGAGATGTAATGTATACAGAACAGCCGCGCTCCACGTCTAGTGGTAACAATTCCCTGGTAGGGTAGTACAATTCGAATGGTACTTCGATGTATGGAATGTGCAGGAAACGAACATAAGTGTTCAGTAAAGAATATTGTGATTTATCCCAAACTGAAATGAGAACATATTAGAGAGGAAAATTCAACAACAAATTGTGTTCTTTTTAACACATTACATCTCTGTTGCACACTAAACATTTGGCATGCCCTTTATAAGCTGTACAGAAAAATAAAATTTACCATTCTGCTTTAAAGACAGCTGCTTCACCACTCCTTTTTTTGTATGCTGTTCAGTCATGACCACTGCGAAACTGATTTACTTACACGCTGTCAACAAAGCGCATTGGACTCGACTAGCGACTGATGGATCGGCTGCACACTCCAGAGCGCTCAACCAGCCAAGCTCCTCCCACCACTTCTGAAACTACCTTCCACCAAAGCGCTCGGAGCACTGGCTTGGAGCGCGGCCGGAGCGCTGTCTGGATGGCCCTGACTTAGAGGATAGCTGAGGTGGGAATCGAACCCCCTCTACTTATTTGAACCACCTGAGGCTGAGTAGACCCCTTTCCAGTCCTCATACCCCTTTTCAAATTTCGTGGCGGAGCCGGGAATCGAACCTCGGACTTCCGGGGTGGCAGCTAAGCACGCTGACCACTACACCACGGAGGCGACGTCTGTACACCTAACCTTCCCAATTCTCAAATGCAGGCATGGTATAGTTGTCATTGTTGTGGTCTATGATAGTGGTGATCTTACAATTCAACTGGCTATTTCAAATTGGGCCCAACTGACATGTTCTTAGATTTGTACTTACTTTTGTTCTTTGGAGTTTGGGTGAGTGATTTGTGGGCGGAAAGAATGACTCAATATTCCGCTCGGAACACTACAATAATTTACATCTCAAAATATGGAATATTACCGGCCACGGAGGCAGAGAACTCTAACGCACTACCTCGTGCCTCACTGGAATCGGGAGAGCGTGGGTCCGAGTCCCACCTCAGCCATTCTGAAAATGGCTTTTGTGGTTTCCCATTTTAACACCAGGCAAATGCCGGAACAGTTCATTTCAACTGGTCCACGGCCGATTTCCCTCCGAAATCCCTTTTCCGACCCGTCCTGAAATTAAGCAAATGACCATTGGCTGCATTATTTAAATTAATAGAATATGGAATATTTCACATCATGGGCCCGATATTGTAAGAGGGCCAATATCGAAGCACATACTTACTTACTTACTTACTTACTTACTTAATCCGGTCCTCTTGTACCTTACGGTGTCGAGGATACGGGAGATCTCCATCTTCCTCTGTCTCCGGTAATGACAACTGCCTCTCTCACTGTTAGTCCTCTCTCCTGCAGGGCCTCTCTTGTTCCATCCATCCATAACATCCGTGGTCTTCCTCGAGCTCTCTCCCACTCCACTCTCACCTCCTTTATTAGCCTCGGCAAGCGTTCTGTTGACATGCAATGAAGATGACCAAACCATCTTAATTGATGTTCTTTGATGGTTTTCTCTAGTGGTTTGATATTAAGTGTTCTCCGAATGGTTGTATTTCGGATCCTGTCCCTCCTGGTTTTGTCCTCTACTTTTCGGAGATTTTGCATCTCTAAGTATAATGAGTACTATTTTAAAAGTTTATGACGTTCAATTTGTCTGTGGAGCAAAAAAAGTACGCTTTAAGAAAGTTTTTTTAAGACTTGTAAAACTGTTATTTGGTAGAATTTTATTCCAGTTTGCAAGAAAAAAGTTTTCTTTTGTCTTCCCTGTAAAAATAAGTTCTCCAAAGTCGCAACCATCTTTATATAATCCATTCAATTGAACATACCAAATTTCAAATTCTTTGAAAAATGGGAATGTAGTCAATAGAAAACTGCAGTCATAGGTTATGAATATATGATTGATTGTTTGCTTCTTATTTTATCTGTTAATACCCAGTGTCGTTATATAATTAAAGAGAAATATAGATGATTTCAAAATGTGCCATTGTGTAAAAAGTGTGATGCTTTCGTTCACAGACTATTTTCACTAAGTGATATTCTTGATGAAGGTGCATGTGAAGATGACGCATTTTCGTCAATGTTCAACTGACAGAGCAGAGGCTCCTAGAATGCTTGTGCTAGGATGCAGTATGTCAGCAAGTCTTATTTAGAAACAAGAAGTTCCGTGACCGAACTAAAGAGCCTACTTTTCTTAAAATTTAAGATTCATGCCAATGATTAATCTATTTGGATCTATCTAGAATAATGACGAAATTAAGTTGGTAATATCGAAATTTCTAATTAGTTTGAAATACTGTATACCTGGCATAATGTAGCCTAATAGAGAACTACAGTTGGCAGCCCTGGTGACTGAATATATTCTTAGTTCCATCTCTTAAGGTACAGAATACAAAATTTGGTTGAAGTCCAATGGATAGCATGGACGTTACATGCAGTTAAACATTGGATCTAACAGCGCGCGTAAAATCATGTTGGCAACAATGACATACATGTATTGGTCAGAAATAATCTGAGATAATATGATCTATTGTTGTGTCAATTTTGAATGAAATCCATTAGTTAGTATAGAAGTTACATGCATTTTAAAATTGGACTTATCAGCAGGCTTAGAATCATGTTGGCAGCACTGACGTATATTAGTTACTCCAAATTAATCTAGAATGCCAGGTACTATACGTGTGCGAATTTTAAAGCTGTCGGCTTGCATACTTTCTGATATATTGATATTAGGGTAACAAAAATAGAGACAGTATTTATTAATAGCTGGCAGCCCTGGTTACTCTTAAGAATCGGCATATACATATATGTTATGGTACACATAGCACACACGAAATTTGGTTGAAATCCAAATGATAGTATAGAAGTTACATGTATTTAAAGTTGGACCTCTCAGCAGGTTTAGAATCATGTTGGTAGCACTGACGTATATAAGTTACTCCTAATTAATATAGAATGTCAGGTACTATGCGTGTGCATAGTTTAAAGCTGTCGGCTTGCATACTTTCTGATATATTGGTATTTGGATAAAATAAATTGAGAGCATTTATTAACAGTTGGCAGCCCTGGTGGATCTTAAGAATACGTTCAGTAATATCTCTTTATGAACACATAGCACATACGATATTTGGTTGAGATCCAATTGATAGTGTAGAAGTTATATGCATTTTAAATTTGGACCTATCAGCAGGCTTATAATCATTTTGGCAACACTGCCCTGTATGACCTCCTGGAAATTAAACTGCAATATTATTGTCTATACGTGTGCCAATTTTTAAATAGCTCCTATTCATACCTTCCAAGATATCCAACATGGAGCTCAAATTTCAATTGCGATTTTTCAGCAGTTGGTAGCACTGACATCATTTTCAAATATGGCCGTGAGATATTCAGGTATAGATCTTTACTCCTACCAAATTGTGTTTCGATTGCTGCAGCCGTTTAGGAGCTGATAGAGCTGATAGACAGACAGAAGGACAGACAGACAGACAGACAGACCGATGGACAGACAGACAGACAGACAGACAGACAGACAGACAGAAGGACAGACAGACCGACACACATTTGCCCGATCTCATGTCTACTTTTTCCTCATTTTTGCAAAATGTGAAAAGTAGGCTAAAAATGCACATGTAATGGCACAATTTAACAGTTCATGCCACATGACCATATTACTTTCATCATTCAGTTTGCAAGCCTTTGAGCAAGTGAACACTTACAATCATTACCAGTATGTCATATTTAACTTATAGCTGGTATCACATATTTTGTCTTGAAGTTCTTGATTAGCGTGTCTAACCACCAACTCTACTCTCCATAGCTGCTACAGCAAAGTCTCTCAGATATTCGTAAATATGACATTAGTATACTCCACAGATTTGTTTCGGTATCCTTAAGAGCTCGTAATGAAATGAAGCTAGTCTTGGAGTCTAGCAGCAGTCCACTGGAGGCACTGAGGGTGGCTGCTACTCTGGATCAGCCGAGCACAAGGCATGATCGTGTCACGGCCAAGTGCTCCACGCGACTGACATTTTACGTATCAATGCGTATGACCCAGAATTTGAGACTTGCAAAGTGTTCGGTATCAAAAACTCACGGGAAAAATACGGTGGAGCCCAGGCAATAGCAAACATGCCTTTATTTACTGACTAGCAGTAGTACCCGGCTTCGCCCGGTGGAATGATGATAATGTCTCAAAGTATCCTTAGAAATATAATGGATTTAAAATCTAGGTCATTTGCCCCCAAAGACAATGAGGGCGTAATATCTAGGTCAATTGCCCTTTTGATCAGGATGATAATGAAAACTACTGTTGAATTGAAACGTCAAACTTACAAACTACCGTAATGGAAATACATATTTCAAAATTCTCAGGCGAGGAAGACTTATTGTGTGTGGTGATCAATGGTGTAATGGGCGTAACATCTAGGTCATTTGCCCTTATGATGAGGATGATGGGAAACTACTACCTATATTGAATTGACACTTCAACTAATAATGTACACAATGTACTGTAATAAAAATAAATATTTTAAAAATCACAGTCGAGAAAGACTTTATGCGGCGGTGATTAGTGGTATGATGCGCGTAACATCTAGGTCATTTGCACTTATGATGATAATAATAAGGAAATGAAAAAAATACTACTAAACGAACATGGTGTAATTTTAAAACTGATATAGGTAATTCAGATGTCTAGCTTCGATGTCTTCCAAAGTCTCAACCTTATTTTCTGGCTTAGGCCTGTACTCGAAGCGTCTAGTGAAAGAGCTTATGGTGTTCTGCTCGACAAAGAACATGGATCCAAGGTGCACGAACCTGAGATGATCGCAGATGATGACGAAATATGATGACACATATTCGGGGTTCCCCGCCGTATTTAGATTGGCCGGGGAATCACTCACTCTTTCGCAACACCACAGTGGCTTGAGCAACGGCCCTGTGCTGGCAGCAGCATAGACAGCAGATAACATGGTGGGCTCTGGAAAGTCCTCTCATGTCACCTCGCGATGAATCAGTAAGCTATTCTCACAACTGCCCCCTCCCCCGGGTCTCACGACTTGTGGGACGTGGGTTGGCGACCACGGGATCCCAGCTGAGTCTGGCATCGCTTCTACTTCCTGTTGCTGGGCTCCTTTCACTTCTCTTTCCTGTCGGCCTTCCTTCGTCAACTCTTGTTCTCTTCCGACTCCGACTGTATTAGGGTATCCGAGGGCTAGGGAGTCTTTCAATTTCCCGTCTTAATTGGTCGTTGTCTCATCTTTCCTTATGCCCTCATTCTTCGAGGGGTCTGCCTTCTTTTCCTTTTCATAATATCTCCTGTCTTCTGCTCAAGGCCCTCAAAGAGGCAGGGTGTGTGTAGCCCCACCACTTCTGGTACACCCTCAAGGGCTCATGGCTGGTGAGTTAGGAAGCTGGCAACCCCGAGGGATTCCTGAGCTAAATGCAGGGAAATGGAGTGGTATGTCAGAAATTTCAAGTGGACAGTGTTACTCATCGGGTTCCAAATTTGGTTCAGATCGGTGAAACCGAGTAGATTTGTGCCAAAGGGCCTAAATGCAGGGAATAGATTGGTCTGTCCGAAATTTCATGTTGACAATGCTACTCGTCGGGTTCCAAAGGGTAATTATAAACAATTTGGTTCAGATCAGTGAAACGGTGTAGATTTGTCCCAAAGAGCCTAAATGCAGGGAAATGGGTGGTCTGTCCGAAATTTAAAGTGGACAGTGATACTCGTTGGGTTCCCAAGAGTCAGTATACAAATTTTGGTCCAGATTGGTGAAGCGATGTAGATTAGTGGCAAAGGGTCTAAATACAGGGAATGGAGTGCTCTGTCCGAAAGTTCAAGCAGACAGTGTTACTCGTCGGGTTACAAAGGGCAAGTAACTTACATAAAGATTGGTTTAGATGGGTGAATGTATGTTGATTTTTGCCAAAGAACCTAAATGCAGTAAATGGAGTGGTCTATCCGAAATTTCATTTAGATAGTGTTACACGTCGGGTTCCAAAGGGTAAGTAGGTAAAATTTGGTTCAGATCGGTAAAACAGGATAGATTTTTGCCAAAGGGCCTAAATGCAGGGAATGGAGTGATCTGTCCGAAATTTCAAGTGGACAGTGTTACTCATCGGGTTCCACAGGGTAAGTATACACGTTTTGTTTTCGATCGGTGAACGATGTAGATTTGTGCCAAAGGGCCTAAATGCGGGGAATGGAGTGGTCTGTCCGAAATTTCGAGTGGACAGTGTTACTCGTCGAGTTCCAAAGGGTAATTATTTGAGATCGGTGAAACGGTGTAGTTTTGTGCCAAAGGGCCAAAAAGCAGGGAATAGTGTGGTCTGTCCGAAATTTAAAGTGAACAGTGTTACTTGTCGGGTTCCAAAGGGTAAGTTTATAAAATTTGAGTCAGATCGGCGAAACGGTGCAGATTTGTGCCAAACGGCCTAAATGCAGGGGTTGGAGTGGCTCTCCGCAATGTCAAGCAAACAGTGTTAGTCGCAGTGTTCCAAAGGGTAACTTAAATATACAAATTTTGGTTGAGATCAGTGAAACGTTGTAGATTTGGGCCTAAGGGCCTAAATACAGGGAATGGAGTGGTCTGTCGGCAATTTCAAGCAGACAGTATTTCTCGTAGGGTACCAAAGGGTAAGTATCCGAATGTTAGTTCTAATCGGTGAAACGGTGTAGATTTGTGCCAAAGGACCTAAATGCAGGGAATGGGGTGGTCTGTCCGAAATTGTATGTGGACAGTGTTACTCGCAGGGTTCCAAAGGGTAAGTATACACATTTTGGTTCAAATCGGTAAAACGGTGTGGATTTGGAACAAAGGGCCTAAATGCAGGGAATGGGGTGGTCTGACCGAAATTTTAAGTGGACAGTGTTACTCGCAGGGTTCCAAAGGGTAAGTATACAAATTTTGGTTGAGATCGGTGAAACGGTGTAGATTTGGGCCAAAGGGCCTAAATGCGGCGAATTGAGTGATCTGTCCGCAATTTCAAGTGGACAGTGTTACTCGCAGGGTTCCAAAGGGTAAGAATACGAATTTTGATTCTGATCGGTGAAACGGTGTAGATTTGGACCAAAGGGCCAAAATGCAAGGAATGGGGTGGTCTGTCCGAAATTGTAAGTGGACAGTGTTACTCGCAGGGTTCCAAAGGGTAAGTGTACAAAATTTGGTTCAGATCGGTGAAACGGTGTAGATTTGTGAAAAAGGGCCTAAATGCAGGGCATAGGGTGGTCTGTCCAAAATTTCAAGTGGACAGGGTTACCCGCTGGGTTCCAAAGGGTAAGTATACAAATTTTGGTTCAGATCGGTGAAACGGTGTAGATTTGTGCAAAAGGGCCTAAATGCAGGGAGTGGGGTGGTCTGTCCGAAATTTTAAATGGACAGTGTTACTCGCAGGGTTCCAAAGGGTAGGCCTAAGTATACAAATTTTGGTTCACATCGGTGAAACGGTGTAGATTTGTGCCAAAGGGCATAAATCCAGGGGATGGAGTAGCCTCTCCGCAATTTCAAGCAGACAGTGTTAGTCGCAGTGTTCCAAAGGGTAAATATGCAAATTTTGGTTGAGATCGGTGAAGCGGTGTAGATTTGGGCAAAAGGGCCTAAATGCAGGGAATGGAGTGGTCTGTCCGCAATTTCAAGAAGACAGTGTTATTCACAGTGTTCCAAAGGGCAGGTATACAAATTTTGGTTCAGATCGGTGAAACGGTGTAGATTTGTGCCAAAGGGCCTAAATGCAGGGATTGGAGTGGTCTCTTCACAATTTCAAGCAGATAGTGTTACTCACAGTGTACCAAAGGGTAAGAATACGAATTTTGGTTCTGATCGGTGAAACAGTGTAGATTTGGACCAAAGGGCCTAAATGCAGGGATTGGGGTGGTCTGTGCGAAATTTAAAGTTGACAGGGTTACCCGCAGGGTTCCAAAGGGTATGTATACAAATTTTGGTTCAGATCGGTGAAACGGTGTAGATTTGTATACATAACAGACAGACAGACAGACAGACAGACAGACAAACTTTGTGCTTTATATATATATATATTCGGTTGATGAAGCATGAATGAACGAATGAATGAATGGTCGTGTGGCCTCCGGAGAGGCCGAGTGCAGGTCTTTCAATTTGGCGCCCGTGGGTGACCTGCGCGTCGTAATGAGGACGAAGTGATGATGAAGACGTCCAATACACCCAGTCCCCAAGCCACGGGAATTAACCACAGGAGATTAAAATCCCAGAAGGTTCGGCCGGAAATCGAACCTGGGGCACTTCGGGCCAAAGCCTAGCGCGCTAACCATTTAGCCACGGAGCCGGACTGTTTACTGATAAACATGTCTCAACTCATTTTGGTGTTGCTAGAGCCGATATTTATTTTGCCATTTTGACCTGTGTCACGTCGTAATACCATATATCGCAATTTTTATGTTGTTTTTATTGTTCCAGTATACCATTATTAGAGACAGTCAAACTTCGCGACGCGCGATATCACGAAGAAAATTAAAACAAATTAACATTGGTTTAGAACATATTTTACATAAAGAATATCATATAACTACACGTTTCAACTCGTGGAACATTCGCGAATTTATTATCTCTTTTGTCGTTATTCGCGAAAAAAAACCTGAATTTTTCGGCAATTAACAGATACATTACCTAATTTTGAAAATTTTATATTGATTTTCATAATATTTATTGACCAATTTCCAAAAACAGAACTGTTTTCTACCTTGTCATATCTCAAAAAATCCACAAGGTTTGGAATGTTGTCGCTAGATTGTAGCCTATGAGTTGAAATGGTTCGTATATAACTAATTATTACTGACATAATAACTTAATAAAGCAGTGTGAAAAGTTCAGTTTCATTCAAGAATTTTTCAAAATTATTCAATATTTTCCCCCCCTCATTAACCAAGAATTTTAGCCCCTTTCATTCAGGAATTTTGACTGTCTCTAGCCATTATTTACATTTATACTAAAAACAGTACATTTTCGTAAATACATAGCAAAACATTCCTTTTTGTATTTCCTATTTTTTTGGAGGTGGGTTGAAAGGGGACAATTTTTCATTAAGTGTGGGGAATTTTTCCCGTACTTATAATATCTTCATAACGGCCCGACGGACTTCCCTGAAACTTTCTGAATAGCTTTACATTAACCCAGTCCACAATTTTGACTACATTTTGGGTTTATATAAGCATGGGAGTAAGGAAAGGGAGGGGGGGAGGGGGGCTAGGTCAGAATATTCATTTCAATTTACTCGTTTGACATGTTATATCAACGGTATCTTTGAGTTAAAATTATCAAAAATATACCTGTCTTGTTGAATATATTATCTTTTAGGGGTTGCTGATGGGGGCCAATGTGTTAGGCTATGAATTCAGAAATTCATTTCCCTTTGTTGAAAGAACAAATGGATAGCTTTCCGTGTAACTTAATGTATAGCTTCATACTCACCCGGGGAAATACCTAGGCTATCATATGATTCTATTTAGGCCAGGGAGTCATGGAAACAAAATAAGCATTATCATGTAACGTACTGGTGTAATATGTCACAAGGTTACCTTGAATTGAAATTACAAAACCATATTTGTTGAAATGTTTTCAGGGGGTGAGGGTGGGAGAGATGAGAGGGCCAATGTATGTTTGGTTCAGGAAATAATTCCCATTTTTGTAAATTGCACATTTCCTATCGATGCAGTTAACTCAAAGAGCAAATTTCTATACACTCTTGATGACTTCGGAATTGACCGGGGATCGTTGTATAGGCTATAACTGAGGGGGCCAAGATGCAAAAATATATCTAACTAAAAACGATCCTATTGTAAGGGTATGTTAGGGGGGATGCGTTTTAAATGCAGGAAGTTATTTCTCTTTGTTGTTGGAACTTGAGAACTATTCAATAAATGTCTGTGAAACATTGTGAATAGCTTTATATTCACCTGAGGACAAAATATCTATATAATTGAGGGACCAGGAAATCAGCGGGGTTAATTATTTATTTCCTTCTTATTTACTCGTGTGATAAGTCATATGCCCTATGAGTTGAAATAAACAACAAATATCTCTGTTTTAAATTTCACCTTTTGAAATTTTCTGTTTAGGTACTGCTCGAGTCCAAGCTCTATGAACTTGCGGGGTGAGGTGAAAGAGCAGGGAAGGGTCGGGCGTGAAGAGAAGGATCTGTCAACAGCCCACCATGATATATGGTATTCCTTTCTATTCCAATACTGCTAACATTCGGCCGTTGCTCAAACCACTGTGGTGTTAGGAATGACTGAGTGAGTCACCGACCAATGTATTTGGTTCTGTACTATGCACGGACCGAGAAACCTCATCACTCGTCAACACCACTACTCATAGACCGCGATGCACATTCCTCTCAGGTTCACGCAGCTTAGACTCGAGCAGTATGTGCTGCAGTATGTAATGAGTGGCCAGGAGGGGATCTAGCTGAATTTTTACTCTATTTGTCCTATCCAAGGTCATCTGGTGTTGAAATTCTCATGGGTATTTTGTTGAATATTTCTCCTAAAAGGGGTTGAGAGGAGCCGATGTGTATATAATGGAACAAAATTACTTTTTGGTGTGATAATGTCCACATTTCTTTCCTCTCCAACTAATCTAAGAAGTGAATTTTGTAGTATACTAATGCAGACTTAATAGTTAATAATTAATATAAATACGCTAACATCGTATTTGTCTGTCACGAGTTACAGCAATTGTATTCACAGATATTTAATCAATGTGCAGCTTTATAATAAACGAGCCCAGTGCCAATGCCAAAACAAGTTACGCGAGCCATGATATAGTCTGCTGATAGCTCAATATGAAGATCATGCTCCATTTTTTGGGGAACATTTTAAACTACATGGAAGCAATTTTTCACATGGCATGGATTTTCTTGTTAACGATTGTGTTTCTTAGCACACATTACAACACAAATATTAATTTAAAAAAAAAGTCACCTGGCCCATTATAATATTATATCCACTCCAATTTAAAAAAAGGCGGAGATTTCTTGATTGTACACTTTAACGTGACATATCATTTTAATGGTATTTCAGCGTATGGCATGGATAATACTAATTGGTTGTTCTTCCGAAAGGTTTCAGTTTATGTTGTTAGATGGACCGAGATTTTATTGGAACATTCCAGGTATCTAAGGGCAAAGGGGCCATATATTCATATTATGTATAATAATAAATAGGGTTCGGAAGTTTAAAACCTAAAGAAGTACAAAATATGCAAGCAAATATGCCCTAAAAACTAGCAAAATATGACCTAAAAAACTACGAAATATGACATGAATTTTTGGGATAGGTAGAGATCACTAGCGTACAGTAAACGTCTTAAGTGCCAAAACGTGATCAGCGATAATACACCCGACACATTTAATCATACAAACTGATAGAGAGCTACAGTACATTAAAATTTTCAACATTCATTCAGTATCATATCCTTGAGATGCAGTTCTTGCTCGATTTTCCTAAAAGACATAACATGGCATTTTCTTGTTTGCTAATTGCTTCTGAGCTAAATATATCTACTGGAGTGACATCCTACTGGAAGGCGGAAGCACACTATCGTCATGTTCCGTGACCTCATGCGTTCAGTGTCACAATCTAACTTGTCCAGAAAGATGTGCTAAAAGACGTCCGTAGAGGAGTGCCTTCTTGGAATCAGGACTTCTAAAGCTGCTGTCTGCCTGTTCTGGGAAAAGAAAGAAAAATATACTGTATCTACTGCACTATTCGGAAAACCTGTGTTTGAAACTCGACGCGGGTAACACGTACCTTGTTAACGACGCCTAAATTTAAACAAAAATGCTGAATTTATAACCAAATATGACCTTATATCACTAAAATATGACCAAATATGACCAAAACAATAAAAATGGGCGAAATATGCATTTATAGGCAACATCAAATTGCTTTAAACGTGGTCAGGGACCCGTCATTCAAACTTATTTTTCAGATTTCGGGTAAAATGAGCTCAGGAAAAAAATATGATTTTCCTTAACATCCGAACCTTAATAATAAATATGCAACTTATTCGATCATGCTCTGTACAGATGTTGGAGTACTATTCACGAGTTTAAACCCTAATGACTATCCCAGTCACCAGTACATTGATGCCAGTTGAAAGAAAACTGAACATCACGTGGCATAACGGCTAGCATTCTTGCCACGGAGTTTCAGGTTAGATTCCCGGCTCTGCCAAGGAATATAATTCAGGTCTGAGGGCTGGAACGGTGAAAACATAGCCTCGTGAGCTAAAACTGAGAAGAGGCGGGTTTGATTCTCACCTCGGTCATCCTGGAAGTTGTCTTCCGTGGTTTCGCAATTCTACTCCAGGCAAATACCGGGATGGTTCCTAACATAGGGCCACGGCCAAAGCCACCTCCATCCCGATCCTCTCCTTATTCACAAATACACTTCGAAATTTCCTGAGGAAACTTCAGTGTCGTGCCAGGGTTGACGAGGCTACGTACGAGAGATTTTACTATGAAGTACGAGTTTCTACAAATTCTTTTATGTCTGCCTGTGTTCTGCCTGGCTATACAAGCAGATATCAGGTTCGACCTTCAGTTAAATTAATTGGGTATTGATTTTTTAACTTGAAAATTTACAAAGACACAATCTTTTTTTTTCAGAGCACGGTAGTCGTGAGGTATCGCTGTTTGCCATTGGCATTCTAAGCCTAATGAAGGCAACATGAACGCAACTTCCCAAGAACATGCTGATAATCTCTACATCCATGTAATGGCGCTATCACAACTGAATCTGCTTTCATTCTTGTCCTATAAAAAACTTGGAACAGCATCTCGGAATAAAGGTAAAGGCCCAATAAATCAGCATGGTAAGTTGCCTTCTCAACATGGGAATGGAAAACGTAGAAAAAAAGAACGTAATAATGATCTCAATGCATTGGACACTAATAATTATCTCATGGCCTGATGAATGCAGGTCTAATGATTTCCACGAAAAAGTGTTTGTGTGTCTAGGGAGAATAATTGGTTGGGCTGTAAACATGTTTTATGGACCGACGATCAATCTCTTGCTCCGTGAGAATGACTTCAACATTGGAGTGGTTAGTGTGGCTGACCTTGGTATTTCCAAGGTCATCATTTTGAGTCCTGCTTCGTGCAAAGGCCTCATAACTTTCTTACTTGCTTCTATTACCTGTTAATACCATAAAACTACGACCCAATATCTCTTCACAATATTCTAATATAAATGTTATCCAAGCTTCCTAATTAAAGACCCTTCCAATTTGAAGGATAGATAAATCATTCTGAATTCATTGTTAAATTATGCGCAGTGCAGTCAATGCCATTTGACTTCACCGTCGAGCAGCTAAAATAGGTTTCCTTGTTCTACCCTAACTTTAAAATGCTATTTATGTTCGACGATGTCGAAATGTAAATATTATATGTCAGAAAACTGTACTATAATATGGCTCATTACAGTACAAGTTTTCATTATGGGACAATTCTCCCACCAATCAGAGCTCAAGAAACAGTTGTTTGACCAATTAGGTAAGGATAGCATCGCACCTGCGCTGAGTTCCAAGGCCTTCTAATTTAAATTTCACTGCGTGGCCTAGTGTCATAGTGGGGTAATCGAGGAGGCCATGGTCAAAGACAAGGTATACTCTGCGTCCCATGCGCTCTGTTCAGTACATAAAACTGGAGAAATCTCGCCTATAATGGTAATTAGACACTCGTATGGAAATTAAAAAACTCGCATACGCTAGTTTTATAAATATACTCTTGTCTTAATTATTGCCATTATAGGATCGTTGCATAATGTACTAATTTATTAGTTCAGATTTGGCCTTGACCATAACTGGCAGTTGTAACTCTTCAATCGGTCAACACGAATTTGCCGTTTGACCGGGCGGGAGTATAATATATAATATACGCATTGTACCCCCAACCAGTAATTGGACAAATTCGTATTGACTGACTAAAGAGTTGCAACTGACACTTTATATAGGTAACACTGAACGACTGGCTTCAAAACATTATTCCAGTAATAGAAGCCATTTTTCAGTGTTGCCTGATTCTAATAAAGAAAGTTTTTCCGTCGGTCAACACGAATTGTGCCCAATTACATTAAGCAGGAAACAAGTTTTTACATACCCTACAAACTAACACACTCCTTATGCACTAATCATCATATATATTATTGCAGTAGTATGGATCCTTCCTGCGGCGCTCACAAGCGACCTATCGTGAAAAATGAGCATTCAAAAGAAAGAGAATGTACATTACCAGTGACGCATTGCTCTCTAATTTCATTAATATCTATTAGTTCTTTAAAAATAACTTTAAACAAACTGTACGAAGTGTGAGATTTGCAGATATTGTTGCTGCTCCATTTTTTAATTTTTTTTTAGCATATGGCTTTTAGTGCCGGGAGTGTCCGAGGACATGTTCGGCTCGCCAGTTTTGTAGCTGCTTCGAGACGGACACCCAATGGGTGAGCTACAAGTGCCGTTGGGGAGGGAAGTTGGAATGTCAGGACGAGGAGTTGGAAGGTAGTGGCTGTGGCCTATAGTTAGGGACCAACCCCGGCATTTGCCTGGAAGGAAGATGGGAAACCACAGAAGATCATCTTCAAGGTTGCCGGCGGGGGGATTCGAACCTCCTCGCCTCCCGGATGTGAGCGACTGCCAGCAGTCATGCCGTAACGACCACGGCTAACTCACCTGGTTGCTGCTCCATAATTGCTGTCCACTTCACATTTTGGCCACTGTGACGCCTGTTTCATGCCATTTTAACATTCTGAGGTATTTCCTTTATCATTTTGCATGGATTTCAGAAACAGTAATTTAAAGGAATGAGTACTCAAATCGTATAATTTCATAAATATCGAATAGCCGGTGAGTGTTACGGCTAATCAATGGACTCAGCACACAAATGACATTAGCAGTGGCGAATTGCATTCTAATTTCATAAATATCAATTATTTGTAAGAAGTGTGCGATTTCAAATACTGTTGCTGTAGAAAAATACACGGCATCATTGCTGTTCAGTTCGCATTTTGGCCGTAGGGACGCCTCAAACGTAAATAGTGTTCTATAATCATTTGGTTCAAATAAAAACATAACAACCTTTCTCCTTAAGTTTCTTATTATAAACCTTCTGGGGAAAATGTGGCTTATGAACATGCGAGATTTCTCGCATGGGTCCGCTAGTATATATTATTTTAGTAGTATAGATCCCTCCTGCTGTGCTCACAAGCGACCGATCGCGACAAATGAGTATTCAAATGAAAGAGAATAGACATTAGCAGTGATGAATTGCACTATAATATCATAAATATTTATAATTTATTTAAAAAATGACTTTTAAAAAGATGTACGAAGTGTGCGATTTGCATATACTGTTGTTGTAGGAAAATACGCTCCATAATTACTGTCCACTTCACATTTTTGGCTGCTGTGACGCCTGTTTCATGTCATTTAAACAGTCTGAGGACTTTCTTTATCATTCTGCATGGATTTAAGAAACAGTAAATCAACGGAATGAGTACTCAAATAGTATAATTTCATAAATCTATACTAATATAATAAAGCTGAAGAGTTTGTGTGTTTATGTGTTTAAACGCGCTAATCTCTGGAACTACCAGTCGGATTCGAAAAATTATTTGTGTATATGAAAGTCAGATTCAAGAGGAATAGTTTAGGCTATGTTAAATTTCGGACAGACCACTCCATTCCCTGCATTTAGGCCCTTTGGCACAAATCCACACCCTTTCACCGATCTGAACCAAAATTTGTATACTTACCCTTTGGAACCCTGCGAGTAACACTGTCTGCATGAAATTTCGAACAGACCACTCCATTCCCTGCATTTAGGCCCTTTGGCACAAATCTACACCGTTTCACCGATCTGAACCAAAATTTGTATACTTACCCTTTGGAACACTGCGGGTAACATTGTCCACTTTAAATTTCGGACAGACCACTCCATTCCTTGCGTTTAGGCCCTTTGGCACAAATCTACACCGTTTCACCGATCTGAAACAAAATGTGTTTACTTACCCTTTGGAACCCTGCGAGTAACACTGTTTACATTAAATTTCGGACAGAACACTCTATTCCCTGCATTTATGCCCTTTGGCACAAATCTACACCGTTACACCGATCTGAACAAAAATTTGGATACTTACCCTTTGGAACCCTGCGAGTAACACTGTCTGCATGACATTTCGGACAGACCACTCCATTTCCTCCATTTAGGCCCTTTGAAACAAATCTACACAATTTCACCGATCCGAACCAAAATTTGTATACTTACCCTTTGGAAGCCTGCGAGTAACACTCTCTGCATGAAATTTCGGACAGACCACTCCATTCCCTGCATTTAGGCCCTTTGGCACAAATCTACACCGTTACACCGATCTGAACCAAAATTTGTATACTTACCCTTGGGAACCCTGCGAGTAACACTGTCAACTAGGAATTTCGGAAAGACCACTCCATTCCCTGCATTTAGGCCCTTTGGCACAAATCTACACCGTTTCACCGATCCGAACCTAAATTTGTATACACTTTGTAACACTGCGGGTAACACTGTCCACTTTAAATTTCGCTCAGACCACCCCATTCCCTGCATTAAGGCCCTTTGACATAATTCTACACCGTTTCAACGATCTGAACCTTATTTCACATACAGTACTTACCCTTTGGAATCCTACGAGTAACACTGCTTGAAATTTCGGACGGACCACTCTATTCCCTGCATTTAGGTCCTTCGGCACAAATCTAAACCGTTCCACCGATCTGAACCAAAATGTGTATACATACCCTTTATAACACTGCGGGAGTAGGAATAAAAGAGCGGCTCTGGCGCAGGGGCTAATGGGCAAGATGGCCACCGCGCGCAACCAGCCCTATGTTATTCTTATGGCGGGGTCATTCAGAGCTGGCGCAGTGGCTAATGGGCAAGATGGCCGCCATGGCCTGAGACCGTGGATGACGTCACAGGGAGAGGTCGGCCGTGTAGTTGCTAAATGGAATATTTCTTATTATTATTATTATTATTATTATTATTATTATTATTATTATTATTATTATTAGGTAATTATTAATTGATCATGTGCAATCCTGACCAGCTTTATATTGTCAACCACTTGGGGTTGTGGCTAGCATTCTTAGCTGTTACTGCGAAGGCCCGGGTTCGATTCCTGGCTCTGCCAAGAAATTTAATTTCTGGCCTCACGAGTGGAACGGGGTACACTCAGTCTTGTAAGGCAAAAGTGAGAAAAGGCGGGTTTTAATTCATACCTCTGCCATTCAGCCTAACCCAACTTCATTTAACCTCACCTAACCTAACCTAACCTCACCTAACCTAACCTAACTTCAAAGTGAGAGCAAATATGAGAGCAAATGTGAGAGCACACATAATAAACTAAGTTATAACCTAACCTAACCTAACCTAACTTAACCTAACCTAACCAAACCTAACTTAAAAGTGCGAGCAAAAAAAAAAAAAAAAAAAAAAATGAGAGCAAAAAGTGAGAGCACAAATAATAAACTTAGTTATGACCTAACCACACCTAACCTAACCTAACTTCACCTAACCTAACCTAACATAACCTAACTTCAAAGTGGGAGCAAAAAGTGGGAGCAAAAATTGAGAGCAAAAAGTGGGAGCAAAAATGTGGGAGCAAAAAGTTGGAGCAAAAAGGTGGGAGCAAAAAGTGGGAGCAAAAAAGGAAGAGCAAAAAAGTGGGAGCAAAAAGTGGTAGCAAAAAAGAAAGAGCAAATGGGAGAGCACAAATAATAAACTTAGTTATAACCTAACCTAACCTAACCTAACCTAACCCACAGAAACCTCATTTAAAGATTTTAGATTTTGTATTTTAACATTTTACATTTTAACATTTTAGATTTTTGATTTTTTCATTTTATATTTTTTAAATTATACATTTTACATTTTTGATTTTTTTGTATTTTAGATTTTAGTTTTTTTAGATTTTACATTTTAAATTTAAGATTTTTTGATTTTAGATTTTACATTTTACATTTTCCGAAAAGAGTGAACTACAAGGTCACATACCTAACCTCACTAAACCTAACTTTAACAAACCTAACTTAAGCTAATCCAAAGGCTAATGCACATACACAAAGTATATAAGGGCACATGCAACTATCCTTATGCTAGTCTTATAAGCTACTGTACAACAAGATCACTACCCCAACCGGGTATTTTTTTTTTCATTTTGTTGTTTACGCATTTGTCAATTTTCCAATTTCCCATTTTCAGTTTTTTTTAATGTCAGTTTTAAGTTTTACAATTTCATAATATGGAAACATGGAATTTGCATTTTGTTGTTTACACATTAGTCAATTTTCCTATTTTCCATTTTCAGTTTTTTTAAATGTCAGTTTTAAGTTTTTCAATTTCATAATATGGAAACATGGATTTTGCATTTTGTTGTTTACACATTTATCAATTTCACAATTTCCAATTTACAGTTTTTAAAATGTCAGTTTAAAGTTTTTCAATTTCATGATATAGAAACATGGATTTCCGAATTTGTTGTTTACACATTTGTCAATTTACCAAATTCCCCTTTACAGTTTTTAAAATTTCAGTTTATGTTTTTCTAGTTTGTCAATATGGGAACATGGTTTTTCCAATTTGTGTTTTACATGTTTATTTTTGCATTAGGAGTGGATATAGGTGGGTAGTAATTAAAAATGTACAAGCAGTGTCCATACAATATTTTTTTATTTTAAATACATGTACAGTATTTACACCTAATACATTTTTATATATATTCCTTTTGTTATAAATTGTACAGTTGTTTTTATTTTGTTTTCTATTTTATTTATTTTTTGATTATGAATACCATTTTTTTCTTTTTGTGTTTTTCTATTTTTGTACTGCTATTGTTTTAATTTTTTTAAATTGATTTGTTTTATGTATTTGCTAGACTCATGCAGAGGACTTTGATATTCAAAACTTAACTCTTTAAGCATGGTCAATGATTGAGTAATGACCATAGGCATATGTACCTATACCATTAGCATCAATCACTCTTTTATCATCACCAGGACACAAAGCAATTTTGTTTAGTCTTATAGATGATATGTCATGTTGTTTAGAAGCGATAATGTTCATTGGTATTCTTTTTACATTGTTGTTCATGACACAATCCTTATAATCTTGAAAGCTTATACAATTTTTGACAACAGCTCTGTTAATACCTTTAATCTTTTTGATTTCTTTACCATTTATGCCTAAAGCGTACATTTTAGCTCTGAGTCCAACAAATACTTTTATAATTTGTCCACAAGCCTCGTCTTTAAATTTCCCCAACGTTTTCTTGTTTGATGTTGAGTAACATATGTGATTAGTAGGATAATCTGATGTGTCCAGGTGTTCTAGGAAATCCAACTTGTCTTTATATACATCTTGGGTGTTAACCAAATAAATGAACGAGTCGGTATTCATATACATGAGTTTAATATTGTTCATTCCATAATAGGGTTGCAGGACATCATAGTGGTGGGAATACATTAGAGTTTTTTGAAATATCCAGTATACACATTAGTAGGATAATCTGATGTGTCCAGGTGTTCTAGGAAATCCAAATTGTCTTTATATACATCTTGGGTGTTAACCAAATAAATGAACGAGTCGGTATTCATATACATGAGTTTAAGATTGTTCATTCCATAATAGGGTAGCAGGACATCATAGTGGTGGGAATACATTAGAGTTTTTTGAAATATCCAGTATACACATTCCAATATATATAGGCTTATTGAATACAATGTTACGTTTAGCCATGTGGAAAGCAGCTAGGTTAGGACCATAAATTGTTCTGTCAATAAATTTCGGCTTTGCTATTAGCTTTTCTGCCTTTTTTCTGTCAGTCACAAGACGTATGTCTATTCTTTTACGGATATTTTCTATTGTTTTTCCAAAAATGTCATTGTTGAATAATTTGTACAGATTTTTCTCAAAATCATTTTTGGCTTGTTTTCGAAGGTTGTTATTAAAATCAACGTATGCCTTTAACCAAGGTCTTTGCTTAAACTTTAACACACGATGAATTTTTATCAATTTTATTCCATGATCTAAAGCGTGTTTTAATGCCATGTAGTGAACAACATATCGCCTTCGATTTCCAAGATGAGGAATTAGTTTTTTCAGAGACGAATCTGGAGAAACCCACTGAAATCCGCCATAAGGAAGAGAGTGGCACATAGCCCACCCGTATTGGTTGTTGGCATCATCATAGGTAATAAACTGCGATGGTTTCTCAGAATCATAGGTTTCCATGCATTTATTGTTAGCCTCAGCATACCAATGAGACACCTGGCATATGCCTCTGCGTATTCCAGACTCGATTAGAAGAATCTGATCATAATCCTGTAGCAATTCCAGTTCAATTCCTGTGTAAAGGAGCATTGCCTCGAAACTTAAACCAGGCGAAGTAAAAAAGTGTGCAGCATCCACTCGGTGTGTTTCTAGTGTTTTGTTTCTAAACGTTTCAAAGCTGTCTGCAAGAAGGAGTACATCTGAAGTTAGGTAGAGGTCACTATATTCCCCTAGAGTTTTAATGTTGAACTGTTTACAGACATTTTTGGCATGTTCATAGTCTTCTTGACTAACATTTTCTTGACTTAATTTGTTAAAGAATGCCTCTTTTGGAGGTAAACACGTTTCACTTAACTTTTCCCATAAGTCAATGTAGTCATAACAAAATACCCCTTTACGAGTCATGAGCATTGCATTTTCTTTTCCAAAGTACTTGTCTGTTTCAGGGTATAATGTTAAGTTGGAAACTAAGTTTTCCAAACTACTAGGCGTTAACCGAAACGTGTCCACAAATCTAAGCTTAACATTTCCTACATATTTGGTAAAGGAAATTTACTTTTCCTTGGAGTTAGCGATAACATCCACTCTCTCAGTAGTACATCCCAATTGCTTTACAATGAAATTTGCATCTAGCCACTCATATTATGAAGAAACACAGGAACGGGGTTACGTGTTTTACACCTCAAATTACAGTTATTGTGAGCACTTACACGGTATTCCCCTGTAATATGGCAGTGGTCTCGAACTTTCCAGTCCTCTTTGGTAAATGGTTTTTGACACAAATAACAGGTTTTAGAACATCGAAACTCTGCTTCATGATCCTGAGTTAAGGCATTTGGAACATTTAAGCTGTAAAGGCGATCGATTTCATTAGCTATTGAGATCAAAGGGTCCATAAACTTTTCTGCAGCGTCAGGACCACGATAAATAACAGGTTGGCTTGGAAGGTTTGTCTTTATGTGTTCCACAGCTGGTGAGGGTTTAATGTATATACCAAAGCTCATGGGAACATGACTCTGGTATGGAACTGAATAACTTGCCTCAGGATTAGGTAGACATGTTTTATAGGGTAACAGTATACTTTCAAAATCTGCATAGATAACGTAAGGTATTCTCAGCATTTTTTCAACATTTAAGAATTTGACAATGGGGATTTTAATAGGTATTTCAACCCTAGCAATGTCATGCTGGACACACAAAGCTCTATGTACTTTCAATTTTTCCATTCCTTGTTGTCCATATCGATTATCAAAGTGTGTAAAACACCGTTTACACGTATATATCTTATGTTCATAGCGGGTAATCTGATGTCTTACTAGTTTATCAAAATCTTTGATAAAGACATAGTGGTTCTGGCCGGATGATGAACTTAGCAGAAGGAGGTCGCGATGGTCTTGCAGCTCTTGATCCACAACCTTCAGAGGGAACAATTTGTTGTCTTTTTCCAATCCAAATACATTAATGGATATATCGTTGGCTTTTTCAAATTTGGGAATGTCAGCTAGTAATGTAGGAAATGATATTACAGAAAAATCATACTTGTTTTCCAGGTTCTTGTATTTACTAATGCGTTGAGCATCCTTTTTAATCAGTTTTGCTAAAATGGCATACATAAAACAGTTTTCATCATTCAAATTTTCAGGATTAATGCAGGCTTTTCTTTCTTTTATAGCTGCTGGTAATGGAATATATGTGCTGCCACGCAAGGGATTGTACATATTTATTTTCAATCGTACTCCTTCCACTGCTAACAAAGCCCAATTACTGCCTTTTAGCTCAGATTCTTCCATTTCCGTAGTTAACTTTGTAAATTGTGTTTCCAAGAAACTACTCAAGTCTGTTTCCAAAAATAGGGCCTGATTTCGTGTTTTAAAAGCACGATCTGTAATTTCATTGGTAGATGTATGAATGAATCTACATTCAGCCAAAAGATTAACTTTTATCGACTTGTGCATTGCTAGTTCTTTCTGCATAGCTTGTATTATTTGCTGTTTGGACTCTTCAAGGTATGAATTAAAATCCTTGCACGTATCGCAACGAATGAAATAGGATTTAAGTCGACCTTGAAAAGATGTCTCATATTCAATAAGTCCATTTTTGTCAGGGACCAATGACAGTAGGTAATGTTTTGTAGGCTCAGATTTTTGTCTTTTAGCTGCCGACACAACATTACAACATTCTTCATGACGACGTCCATTGTAGGCATTGTTGTATTTATTGCCACACGTTTTACACTCATGAAGTTCACCACACGATACTTCATGTCGCGTCCTATGATAGTCTCGAAAAAAAGTCTTTCCACACTCTTTACACATATAGCTAGGAATGGCTTCTTCCATTATGAATGTTGATTTCTGCAAACAGCTACTTACTGCGTATCACAAGGCTAGATGTTGGTCGGTGAGACGGTCTTTCACGATGTGAACACCGTGAGAGGTAGTAGTCAACTGGTGATATTCCTGTGAAGGGTCCTCTAATATACCCCTAGTCTAGACCGACAGCTCTTTACAGCGTATGACAAGGCTGTAGACTGGACAGTGAGACGGTCTTTCGCGATGTGAACACTGTAACAAGTAGTAGTCAAATGAATATATACTTGCTAAGGGTTCTCTAATATACAATAGTCAAGACCAACAGCTACTTACTGAGTAGTACAAGGCTGTACAATAGTTGTTTTGACAGTCTTTCACGATGTGGTCACTGTGAATGGTGGTAGTCAACTGATGATATTCTTGATAAGGGTCCTCTAATATACCCCTGGTTAAGGGTAACAGCTGCTCACTGCTTATGACAAGGCTAAAGACTGGTTGTTTCAACGGTCTTTCACAATGTAAACACTGTGACAGGTAGTAGTCAAATGAAAATATTCTTATGGCCTACTCAAGGTTATCAGGTACTTACTGCATATCAAAAGGCTGTACACTCATGTGTGTTAGGCACTCTTTCTTGCTAAGAACCCCAATATTCCCTACACAAGGCTATACATGTTAGTTCTAAACACTTAGTGGTTAATTGTATATTCAATTTTTGTACAAAGCTTATACAAGCACGTATTTCACGAGGTAAAACTTTGTTAAATAGCTACATGCGACACGCAAAGTATGTTTCCGCTATCTAGCAGTGACTATGAGAACTACTTGAACGATCAGCATGCTACCTAGCGCTCCATTTCAACTCTCGCTCACTGAACGACCAGCATGCTATCTAGCGGTCGATATCAATACTCACTCAACTACCAGCCTGTTACCTATCGGTCAATATAACAACTCACTCAACTACCAGCATGCTACATGGCTTTTTTGGTCAGTTTTCTGTTGGCTTCTTTGTTGGCTTTTGTTGGCTTTTGTTGTTTTTTTGTTCCTGTTCCTGTGTTTCTACATAATATGAGTGGCTACGATGCAAATTTCATTGTAAAGCAATTGGGATATACTACTGAGAGAGTGGATGTTATCGCTAACACCAAAGAAAAGTACATTTCCTTTACGAAATATGTAGGAAATGTTAAGCTTAGATTTGTGGACACGTTTCGGTTAATGCCGAGTAGTTTGGAAAACTTAGTTTCCAACATAACATTATACCCTGAAACAGACAAGTACTTTGGAAAAGAAAATGCAATGCTCATGACTCGTAAAGGGGTATTTCGTTATGACTATATTGACGCATGGGAAAAGTTAAGTGAAACGTGTTTACCTCCAAAAGAGGCATTCTTTAACAAATTAAGTCAAGAAAATGTTAGTCAAGAAGACTATGAACATGCCAAAAATGTCTGGAAACAGTTCAACATTAAAACTCTAGGGGAATATAGTGACCTCGACCTAACTTCAGATGTACTCCTTCTTGCAGACAGCTTTGAAACGTTTAGAAACAAAACACTAGAAACACACCGAGTGGATGCTGCACACTTTTTTACTTCGCCTGGTTTAAGTTTCGAGGCAATGCTCCTTTACACAGGAATTGAACTGGAATTGCTACAGGATTATGATCAGATTCTTCTAATCGAGTCTGGAATACGCGGAGGCATATGCCAGGTGTCTCATCGGTATGCTGAAGCTAACAATAAATACATGGAAACCTATGATTCTGAGAAACCATCGCAGTTTATTACCTATGATGATGCCAACAACCAATACGGGTGGGCTATGTGCCACTCTCTTCCTTATGGCGGATTTCAGTGGGTTTCTCCAGATACCGTTGATCTAGAAAAACTAAAGGAAGACGATCCTGTGGGATACATTCTAGACGTTGATGTTGATTACCCATCTGACCTTCATGACCAACACAACGATTTACCTTTCCTACCAGAGTGTACACAACCTAAGGATTCGTCTCTGAAAAAACTAATTCCTCATTTTGGAAATCGAAGGCGATATGTTGTTCACTACATGGCATTAAAACAGGCTTTAGATCATGGAATAAAATTGATAAAAATTCATCGTGTGTTAAAGTTTAAGCAAAGACCTTGGTTAAAGGCATACGTTGATTTTAATAACAACCTTCGAAAACAAGCCAAAAATGATTTTGAGAAAAATCTGTTCAAATTATTCAACAATGACATTTTTGGAAAAACAATAGAAAATATCCGTAAAAGAATAGACATACGTCTTGTGACTGACAGCAAAAAGGCAGAAAAGCTAATAGCAAAGCCGAAATTTATTGACAGAACAATTTATGGTCCTAACCTAGCTGCTTTCCACATGGCTAAACGTAACGTTGTATTCAATAAGCCTATATATATTGGAATGTGTATACTGGATATTTCAAAAACTCTAATGTATTCCCACCACTATGATGTCCTGCTACCCTATTATGGAATGAACAATCTTAAACTCATGTATATGGATACCGACTCGTTCATTTATTTGGTTAACACCCAAGATGTATATAAAGACAGGTTGGATTTCCTAGAACACCTGGACACATCAGATTATCCTACTAATCACATATGTTACTCAACATCAAACAAGAAAACGTTGTGGAAATTTAAAGACGTGGCTTGTGGACAAATTATAAAAGCATTTGTTGGACTTAGAGCTAAAATGTACGCTTTAGACATAAATGGTAAATAAATCAAAAAGATTAAAGGTATTAACAGAGGTGTTGTCAAAAATTGTATAAGCTTTCAAGATTATAAGGATTGTGTCAAGAACAACAATGTAAAAAGAATACCAATGAACATTATCGCTTCTAAACAACATGACATATCATCTATAAGACTAAACAAAATTGCTTTGTGTCCTGGTGATGATAAAAGAGTGATTGATGCTAATGGTATAGGTACATATGTCTATTGTCATTACTCAATCATTGACCATGCTTAAAGAGTTCAGTTTTGAATATCAAAGTCCTCTGCATGAGTCTAGCAAATACATAAAACAAATCAATTTAAAAAAATTAAAACAATAGCACTACAAAAATAGAAAAACACAAAAAGAAAAAAATGGTATTCATAGTCAAAAAATAAAGAAAATAGAAAACAAAATAAAAACAATTGTACAATTTATAATAAAAAAGAATATATATAAAAATGTACTATGTGTAAATACTGTACATGTATTTAAAATAAAAAAATATTGTATGGACACTGCTTGTACATTTTTAATTACTACCCACCTATATCCACTCCTAATGCAAAAATAAACATGTAAAACACAAATTGGAAAATCCATGTTCCCATATTGACAAAATAGAAAAACATAAACTGAAATTTTAAAAACTGTAAAGGGGAATTTGGAAAATTGACAAATGTGTAAACAACAAATTCGGAAATCCATGTTTCTATATCATGAAATTGAAAAACTTTAAACTGACATTTTAAAAACTGTAAATTGGAACTTGTGAAATTGATAAATGTGTAAACAACAAAATGCAAAATCCATGTTTCCATATTATGAAATTGAAAAACTTAAAACTGACATTAAAAAAAAACTGAAAATGGAAAATTGGAAAATTGACTAATGTGTAAACAACAAAATGCAAATTCCATGTTTCCATATTATGAAATTGTAAAACTTAAAACTGACATTTAAAAAAACTGAAAATGGGAAATTGGAAAATTGACAAATGCGTAAACAACAAAATGAAAAAAAAATACCCGGTTGGGGTAGTGATCTTTTTGTACAGTAGCCTATAAGACTAGCATAAGGATAGTTGCATGTGCCCTTATATACTTTGTGTATGTGCATTAGCCTTTGGATTAGCTTGAGTTAGGTTTGGTAAAGTTAGGTTTAGTGAGGTTAGGTATGTGACCTTGTAGTTTACTCTTTTCGGAAAATGTAAAATGTAAAATCTAAAATAAAAAAATCTTAAATTTAAAATGTAAAATCTAAAAAAAACTAAAATCTAAAATACAAAAAAATAAAAAATGTAAAATGTAAAATCTAAAAAATATAAAATAAAAAATAAAAAATCTAAAATGTTAAAATGTAAAATGTTAAAATGCAAAATCTAAAATCTTTAAATGAGGTTTCTGTGGGTTAGGTTAGGTTAGGTTAGGTTAGGTTATAACTAAGTTTATTATTTGTGCTCTCCCATTTGCTCTTACTTTTTTGCTCCCACGTTTTGCTCCCACTTTTTCGCTCTTGCTTTTATGCTCCCACTTTTTGCTCCCTCTTTTTGCTCCCACATTTTTGCTCCCACTTTTTGCTCTCACTTTTTGCTCCCACTTTTTGCTCGTACTTTTTGCTCCCATATTTGCTCCCTCTTCGAAGTTAGGTTATGTTAGGTTAGGTTAGGTGAAGTTAGGTTAGGTTAGGTGTGGTTAGGTCATAACTAAGTTTATTATTTGTGCTCTCACATTTGCTCTCACTTTTTTGCTCACACTTTTTGCTCTCATTTTTTTTCTCGCACTTTTAAGTTAGTTTTGGTTAGGTTAGGTTAGGTTAAGATAGGTTAGGTTAGGTTATAACTTAGTTTATTATGTGTGCTCTCACATTTGCTCTCATATTTGCTCTCACTTTGAAGTTAGGTTAGGTTAGATTAGGTGAGGTTAGGTTAGGTTAGGTGAGGTTAAATGAAGTTGGGTTAGGCTGAATGGCAGAGGTATGAATTAAAACCCGCCTTTTCTCACTTTTGCCTTACAAGACTGAGTGTATCCCGTTCCACTCGTGAGACCAGAAATTAAATTTCTTGGCAGAGCCAGGAATCGAACCCGGGCCGTCGCAGTAACAGCTAAGAATGCTAGCCACTACACCAAGTGGTTGACAATATAAAGCTGGTCAGGATTGCACATGATCAATTAATAATTACCTAATAATAATAATAATAATAATAATAATAATAATAATAATACATATTTCATTTAGCAACTACACGGCCGACCTCTCCCTGTGACGTCATCCACGGTCTCAGACCGTGGCGGCCATCTTGCCCATTTGCCACTGCGCCAGCTTTGAATGACCCCTCCATAAGAATAACATAGGGCTGGTTGCGCCCGGCGGCTATCTTGCCCATTTGCCCCTGCGCCAGAACCGCTCTTTTATTCCTACTTGCGGGTAACACTGTCCACTTTAAATTTCGGACAGACCACTCCATTCCCTGAATTTAGGTCCATTGGCACAAATCTACACTGTCACCGATCTGAACCACATTTTGTACACTTACCCGTTGGAACCCTGCGAGTGACACTGTTCACTTTAAATTTCGGACAGACCACTCCATTCCCTGCAGTTAGGCCATTTATCACAAATCTACACCGGTCCTCTTAATTGCACCAAATTTTACATACACTTTGAATCCCTGATGGTATCACTGTCCACTTGATATTTTGGACAACGCTCTCCATTCCCTACATTTAGAAATACCAAACAAAATGAACATGAAAACCACGTATTAAGGCCCTAGAACCATTCATGTCTGTAGTAGTGTAACTGTAAGAGTATTTTAATAAGTCTATTGTTGACTGGCAATTCGGGCTGCATCACGTCGCCTCTACCAGTGTTCTGGTGCAGAATTGCGAGAATAGTTTAATTTTGCGCTGCTTATAAATTGCAGTCACGGGGAGTAATTAGTGCAAAAAGATTTCTTAGGCCCTTTGAAACAGTTATCATCATGAACATATTAAGCCTCTGTATAAGTGCAATGGTGTGGGTGCAATACATTGAGGTTATCAGCCGCAATAAGCGTTGGTGCTTTCAAATTTACCTTAATTTATTCCGAAACTTATCGTTGAGCGCTATGTGGCGATACATGATACTATTGCTACCTCAGGAGCTCGGAACAGCAGAAGTTTTCCAAAGTGTTCTGATTATTTTCCTACGGCGCTATGCGACAAAAGACGACACTATTGGTCTCTACATTTCTAACAGACAATGATATATAGGCCCTAGGCAGTATCTTTTATTTCACTTACTCCTCTTTCTAATCATTTTTAGGAATGTGTTTGTAAATTACATGTGTCAGTGCTGTAGTTAGTAAATAGCCGTTTCCCTATTCATTATTATCATTACGAGAAAATGACCTAAATGTTATGTCCATTATACTGTACTGCTTATCACCCCCCACTACAACCACCACCACCACCACCACCACCACCACCACCCCCACCACCACCACCACAAAAAGTTATATTTAAAAAATATTTCTTTTCTGGTAGTATCATGTGCCAGTTCTGTAGTAGTATTCATTATCATCCATAAAACAAATAAATCCACCGGGCGAAGCCGGGCACGACTGATAGTATCGAATAACCGGTGAGTGTTGTGATGATCCAATTTTCAGTGATTGCCTTCTTAATTTAGGGAACGTAGAACTTTGAATTCTAACTGAAATGTAAATAGTGTTCTATAATCATTTGGTTGAAATAAAAACATAACAACCTTTCTCCTTAAGTCCCTATTTATAAACCTATTGGGGAAAGTGTGGTTTATGAACGTGCTAGATTTCTCGCACGGGTCCGCTAGTATCTACTTAATTGGATGACATATTTCGAACGTCATCTGCTCATCCTCAGATCCCGTTCACTTAGGCTTAACTAGAGTACGATGTTTATGAATCACAATAAAACACAAATAAATATATACAATATTTATATTACATAAATTTGTAAAACTTATGTAACGTGTCAACTATTTATTTACAGACAGTATATTACACTTCTATTGTTGTTGCGTTATTGCTATTATTATTAATGCAGATTAAGTATGTTTCCTGTTGTCTATTGAATTGTTATTATGGATAATCTCAGTAATAAAATTGTCTTCCTATTTCGTTATTATTATTATAAATCAACTGTTCCTCTTTAAACTCCCCCCAGGGGCTCACATCTAGTGAGACGTGGGTTGGCGACCACGGGACCCAGCTGAGTCCGGCATTGCTTCCCCTTACTTGTGCCGGCTCCTCTCCGCCTTCTTTCCTGTTGGCCTCTCTTGGTCAACTCTTGTTCTCTTCCGACCCCGACGGTATTAGGGTATCCTAGGCCTAGGGAGTCTCTTCCTTTCCCGCCTTAATTGGCCCTTGTCTCATCTTTCCTGATACCCTCCTTCTTTGAGGGGTCAGCCTTTTTTTTCCTTTCATGTTAACTCCTGCCTTCTGCCCAAGGCCCTTAAGTGGCAGTGTGAATGTAGCACCAGCACTTCTGGTGCAGCCTGGATATTGCTACACCCTCAGGGGCTCACGGCTGGTGAGTTCGGGAGTTGGCGACCCCGAGGGATTCCTTAGCTGTGTTCGTTTATTCCCCTTTTTCCACTGACTTGGGGCGGGCCCTCTCCTCTTTCCCCTTTCCTACCTGCCTTTTATGGCTCTCCTTTCTTCCAAGTCCCTCAATCCTCTTTCTTCGGGGGTTGAGGGCATTTCTTTTTGTCTTGTCCTTTATTTGTTTCCCATTTCTTCTTCTAGTATATAAGTCTGTAGTTAGTATTAGTCATAGTTTTCATTCCCTTTTCATCTCATCTTTCACTATCACACAAACCATTTGGGGCTGATAACCTAGATGTTAGGCCCCATAAAATAACAATTATCATCATCATCGTCCTATTTAAACTAATGTAATTGGGCACAATTCGTGTTGACCGACTGAAGACCATTATTTATAATTCAAAACATTACATTTGACAATTAACCCCGTGTTCTTGGGTGCATGCCGGTGTTGGGGGGTAGTGAGCTTACCTTGCACACGGAGGCCCCAGATTCGATTCCCGGGTCCGTCAGGAATTTTAGAAACTGACGAGAGGACTGGAACGGGTTGCAATCAGCCTCGTGAGGACAATTTAGTAGCTGTCTGACAGTGAGGCAGCGTCCCGGAGACGACAACCAAGATTAATGGTCAAGGGGACCCGACGCGCTGACCACGCGTCACTTCATAATCTGCAGGCCAAATGGGTGGGCAGTGGGTAGGTTATTAGCTAAGGAATAACTCTCCCTAAGGGAGGATGATGAAAAAAAAAAAGGAAATGGAAGAAATGGGTTTCGGAATGGAGAAAAAGTATGGATAGATAGGACGAGAGTCCAAATACTAAGCAAACAGAATAAATTTGAATGAGTATTTAGTGATGAGTGTCACCGCAAAGCCCGTGAAGCACCTAAAGTGAGTATGGACTTGGACGCAGCTAACGGGAAATGCGGCTGGAGCTTGGGCTATTTGCAAGCAAGCAGCGATCATAGCTTCCCTTCCAAGCCCACATTTGGCTATTATAGGGAAGGGTGGTAGTCCGGCAAGACAAAGAATGACAGATTTACTGTATAACCTTTCAAAGGAGTTAAGTTTGAACGAATGTTTTGAAAGGCGAAAATAATTTGAATTTGCCGTTATGATTTTAGTTCTTGGAACTGTAGGATCTCCGACGACTGATCGAGTACCCCCAGGAAAGGTAGTGGTGAAACAGTTATGGTGACTTTGGGAACAATTGTGTTGATTTCTTTGAAAATTTCGGTAAGAAAGATAATAGTTGCATTTAAAAATAGCTAAGCTTTTACCCAGCAAAGTGCCGACTAAAAGTTTAGACCGGAAGAAAAACTTAAAATTTGAAAACGAACCACAAGTTTTAGAAAAAATCTCAACAAGCAGGAAGCTTGCGGAGCTAGCTTTACTTGCCTTACTGGCTCATTAGAATCAGCTATAGCAGCTAAAAGATGCTTTGAAAAAGATGATACTAGAAGTTTTCTTTCAAATGCAACAAGAAGCGAAACTTTTGTAATTTTAGTACCGGTATGTGATTTGCTTAAAGATAGCATAAACCGATGGGAAGAGTCAGGGAAACCAGGGTCCTACCTAATCGTTATTCTGTTGTAATGTATAAAGCGAAATGTTGAAATTTTGTTTATCTAACAATAAGAAATGAGTTGACGTAGCAAACAATATAAAGTTGATTTAGATTCTAATTAATAACAATAAATAATTTTAACATACAAAAGTCTGAGACTTAATGTTAACAAATTGTAAATTTTTAAAATATTAAATAGGACGCAAGTTTAAAACTTGCTTCGAGCACAAAATCTGAATAAGATTTTAAAAATTGTGCTAAAAAATTGAAAACATTAAGGTTTATAACGAGAATTACAAATAATTAAAGCTTTAACAAAGAATCAGGTACAATGTAGGCACTTTAAGAATTCCTATTAGAGATCTTAAAGACTATGAAGAAGCATTTAATATGAGATTATGACAAAAAAGAGAGGAAAATTAAGAAGAAGTTTCTATAAGTTCTTATATTTAAACAGGGATCACGAGAAAAAATGTGGCAAGTTGCCCTTTCGTGAAACCTGGAAAAGAAAAGTTAGATAACTCACTTGTGAGTAGAAATGATTGAATTCCCTAATAAACGAGGAAATCAAGAGTTTAAAGAGTGTGCTAGGCACAGATTATACAGAAATTACGATGTTAAACAGTACAAAGATGAGAGGGCACTGCCATTGAGTGACACCTCATTGAAGGAAATCCAAATTTTATAATTTAATTATAATATGTTAGTAAGGTATTTGAGAGGAGGAAAATAGGAGGTTTAGGAAAGTGTCTTGGCCATGTTTATTGCTCTGTTTCGAACGCGACACGGTTGGTAGTTTAACGGGCACTGTTTCACTATAGTTTATTGGTGTGTTTCGAAAGTTCACTATTGCAGCACCGAATGTTCACAAGAAGAAAAGTTATTGCAATTATGTAAATCACTAGTTGAGTTGTAACTTGAGAAGGTTTATTGCGTTGTAGCTTTTATAGGTTGTAGTTGAATGCATTGGGAAGTTTCCCACGAAGGAAGACAAATTAGACTTAAAATAACGAATGCTGTTAAGAAAAGTCTTTAGCTAAGAACAGTATTCCCATATTTAGGTGGAAAATACTTGACGACTTTACTTGCAGAAAGATAACTTGATGTAGAAAGTTCTAGAGCATTGATATCTGTTGAATTGGACAAAACAAGTCCCCCGGCGGAAAGCAGAATTCTATAGACAGTGGGTACTTTAAATTATCCCTCGGTGTGAGATGTATCTCAGATAATCAGTACAAGAAGTACTTTTTCATTTTGAAAGTTAGCTGAAGTAGCCACAACTAGATCAGGAAGATCTTTTGAAGGCAGATATTGCATCACATTTATCAATTTCACACTGTCTATAAAATCAGATAAAATGTTATAAGCAATTTAAAACATTTAAAACTCGGTGAAAACCATTGAAGATGTACTTAGCTCATTTTGAAGAAAGACGATGGTCTGGATGACGGTTGAGGTTAAAACTCACAACATGGCGCAGATATTTAAAATATTGTCTCGAGTAGACAGGAGACAAGCCTGAGGTAGGCTCCAACTGTACGTGTTGACTACTGACGAAGAAGTGAGAGCTGCTCGACGAAGCACAGAGGTACCAAGGAAACAGAGGGGGGTGGCGAAAAGGACAAAGGATCATACATAAAAATTACCAACCTAACAAAGATACATTGCTTTCTTAGATATTAATTTTCTTGATGGAGTGATCTTCAAGGAGAAGCAAGCAGGCGATGATGACGACGTCTGGAGGATTGGAATGATGAATAAGTCCTCTTGAGCATGGAGATGTTAGCTGGAGATAGCGACGACAACTTGTGGCTGGATTGGGAAGGAAGTCCTCTTGAGAGTTGAGATATTGAGAGACTTCAGTAGTTAGCTGCTAGATGCCGCTAGGTTGATCATGGAAGATATATATCTATAACAGACTTACAAAGGAGGTAAGCAAGGTGCACAAATAAAAGAAAAAGTAAGAAATCACTGTTGGTGTTTGCGAAAAAGGAAGGAATGAATTAAGCAAAGAGCAGCAAAAGCTAACTCTGTCTTACCGTATATTCCAAAGAATACACCAAGCTGGGAGGGACATACACCAACAGAGAACAAGAAACACAATGTTAAAGATTTAAAGGAAGGGGGGCAATTAAAGACAGGGGTCTTGTAATATGCCCATTTGTGGTCAAGATCCTGGCCACCCTGACCCTTCCATCCCTTCCCGGGTAACACTCGGTCACTCTACCGGAGATCCAGACCAAGGGAGGGCAAGCTTCTCTAACAAGGACCAAGTCACTCACTTTAATGTCAGGATTAGAAAGAAACCACTTCTGTCTCCGTTGTAAAGAAGTTAAGTATTCCAATTTCCACCTCTTCTAGAAAGAATTACGGAGGGCATCAAGTTTACGCCGAACAATAGGTAAATTAGAATCTCTATAAGAGCTCGGAAGGGGAAGAGGGACAGAAAGAGAAGTGCCTATAAGGAAGTGACCAGGTGTAAGTGGAAGCAGGTCATCAGGATCATTGGAAAGCGGAGTTAAAGGGCGGGAGTTAACAACATCTTCTATCAGAATAGACAGCGAATTAAATTCTTCGTAAGTCAGAATGCGACTACCTAAAACCTTTTTTAGATGACGTTTAGTAAGCTTGACGCAAGATTCCCACCTGCCGCCGTTATGAGGGGCGTTAGGAGGCATGAACCGCCATTTAAAACCTTTAGAATAGGAAAAGTTAGAAATTTGTTCCATTGCAGAAGGCGATGTAAGGGCTTTCTTCCACAATGAAGCTGCTCCTTGAAAAGTAGAAGCGTTATCGGAAATCATTTCAGAGGGAACACCACGCCTGGCAGTGAAGCGAGAGACGGCTGACAGAAAGTAAAAAGTAGAGGCATTTGTTACTAGTTCCAAATGGATCGCGCCAGTAACCATGCTAACAAAAAGAGAAACATAGAGCTTACCAAACAATTTGCGTTTAGCTTCTGGGGAATTGCGTTGATGATGAAATGGACCCATGTAATCTACACCAGTGAAAGCAAAGGGACGTATAGAAGAAGAGCGAAAAGAAGGTAGATCGCTCATCAATTGGGTACTAACTTTAGGTTTCTCCTTAAAACAAGGGATGCATTTGTGAATTACAGAAGAAACTTCATGAACTCCATTTATGATCCAGTACTTTTCCCTTAGCAAATAAAAGAATGTACGAGTACCAACATGCAGGTTGCGAAAATGAAAGTCACGTATGATTAAGGAAGTTACGTGATGTTTGGGAGGAATAATAATGGGATGCTTTTTGTCCACAGAAAGCAAAGATTGCGAGAGCCTACCACCTACCCTGAGTAACCCATTGTCATCAAGGAACGGGACTAAGGAACGAAGACGACTGGACTTCGGAAGATCTTTCTTCGCGGATAGCAAAGATAATTCAGTGGGAAAGGCTTCTTGCTGTGTTAGCTGCAAAACTTTACTAGTAGCGAGATTTAATTCGTGATTGGTCAGATGCGATTCAGGAAGAACAGGTTGGTCAACCACGAGATATTTCCATCTGAGAAGATAGGCAAAAATTCGAATTAATTTATGAAAGGAAGAATAGCGGGGCAACAAGGGATGTGAAACGTTGAAAATAAGACACGAAGCAGTGGATTTAGATACTTTAGCGTCAGGCAAGTTGGAGTTTGTAATCGGAGGTTTAGAAGGCCAACCAGAAGAGTCTTAGATTAACCTCGAGGGCCCATGCCAGTACAACTGAGACACTGACAATAGAGACGGTGAGCATCCCCGAGAGATGTTGTCAGCGGGGTTATCAGTACTGGGCACATGTCTCCATTGACATCCAGAAGAAAGAGTTTGAATTTTAGAAACTCTATTTGCAACAAAGGTTTGCCAGTGGGTGGGGTTTTTGGCAATCCAAGAAAGAGTGATCATGGAATCGCTCCACAAATAGGTTTGCGTAAATTCGACCTTTAAGACTTTGTGCAATTTTTTTGGCAAGTTCTGCGGCCATGAGTGCAGCACACAATTCAAGCCTAGGCAAATTAATAGTTTTAAGAGGAGTGACTTTGGACTTAGCGCAAATAAGGTTGGACAATGAAGATTCATTTAGCGAATTGCGATAAACCAAATATGCACAGCAACCGTAAGCTTTCTCGGAGCTGTCGGCAAACACATGAAGAAAGAAAGATGTGTTAGGAGGAGCGTTAATTAAATTCCTAGGAATTTCAATGAGCGAAAGATCAAGCAAACTGTTAAGAAAAGAGAGCCATCTGTTAAGAAAGGAAAAGGGAACAGTTTCGTCCCATTCACATTTCAGCGACCATAGCTCTTGCATAAAAAGCTTGGCTAGAACCATAACCGGAGCAAGGAATTGAAGCGGATCAATAATTCTTGCAATTTCAGAGAGAATTTGCCTTTTTGTGTTGGGAAGCTCTTCGGAAAGCGTGACTTCGTAGATGAGAGTGTCAGTGCGAGTGCACCAGTGAACTCCAAGAGTTTTTATGGATTCGGAATCTCCGCAGATTTTAACGGAAGAGGGGTCTACATCTTCTATGGAAAACTGGGCAAGAAACTCATGGGAGTTGGAATTCCACTTATGAAGTGGGAATCCTGCATTCTTTAACAATGCCTGAAGTTCTAGTGACACGAAAGAAGCTTCCTCAAGAGTGGGAAAGGACTGAAGGTAATCGTCAACATAAAAGGATGTAGTTAGGGCTTCAGAAGCTTTTGCATCAAATAAATGACCATCTTGCGAGGCTAACATGTGTAGGGATCGAATAGCTAAGAAAGCGGACGGTTTTAAACCATAAGTGACTGTTTTTAAACGAAATATCTTAATGGGCTTGCTGATTTCGTCGCACCACAAGATTCTTTGGAGGTCTTGTTGTTCGGATTGATTTAAAACTTGACGGTACATCTGTTTGATGTCCGCTATAACGGCTATGGGAAATAATCAAAAATTTAAAAGTATAGCAGATAAATCTGACTGAATAGCGGGACCAGAGTAAAGAGTATCGTTAAGACTGTTGCCATTGACGTCAGGTGATTATCCATTAAACACGACTCGGATTTTATCCTTTACAAGAGGGTTTTTCCACACAGGGTGATGATTTAAGAATACAGTTTCTTTAGGAGGGTGTAATTCGTCATCAGATTTGCTAACAACTTCCATATGATCCAAGCTCTCGTATTCGTCCATAAACTCTGTGTACTGTTGTTTAACAAGAGGTTCTTTCTTAAATTTGCTCTCGATAGCAAAGAGAGCTTTTCGAGCCTTAGATTGAGAATTGATAAGTTTGGGGGGATTTGGTAATCTGGGCATCTGAACGATGAATCTACCTTCGGGTGAACGAGTAGTGGTGGACCTGAAGAGTTGCTCACAGAATTCGTTTTCGGAAGAGCTCAAGTTAGGAGAATCAATGTTTTCGAGTTTCCAGAACTGTTCTAAATCGGTATTAGCGAAATAACATTGCGATACGGGTTGGGGGGAATAATGAGGAAGTTGACCAGTAACAATCCAACCAAAATTAGTGTCACTGGCGACCACGTTTGAAGATAGTTTACAAGTTTGTTTACGAGGCAATTCCAAAAATCATTGGCACTGAAAAGTATGTCAATGGGGCCTTATACATTGAACACAGGATCGGCTAACCTTAGGTGAGAAGGAATATTTAAACCTGAGATATTGACAGAGTGACTTGGAGTATCCTCTCCAATACTGTTGAGAATGAGGCAGTTAAGTTTTAGAAGATTATTTCTGTGACATGTGTCCGTTATAGTTAGTTTCGAAAACTGTAAAGCTTGAGATTTTAAGCTGTTGATTCCTGATACATTAATAGAAGTAGGGTTTACAGGTAGGCCTAGTTTTTTGATTAATGAAATAGAAACGAAGTCATGGGTTGCCACTGAATCAAGAAGAGCTTGTGCGCGGACCCAATTGCCAAACTTATCCTGGACTTCAATTTGAACAGTAGACAATAACACTTGAGCGCTACGTAAAGACTTAGCGTTCTGAATGTAAGATGAAGCATTAGGACTGCTGGCATTATCACCTTTTTGAGAAGTGGATGCTACTGATGACTTTGATTGATCGTGACGATGCAATAGAGAATGATGCGCTTTTCCGCAATGAAAGCAGAGCCGGGTAGATTTACAATTAGAGGCTGAATGCTTGGGTGAGAGGCAATTAAAACAATATTGATTCTGCGCTACTAATTTTCATCTATCGTCAATTGACAGTTCTTTAAAGGATTCACATGAATACAAAGCGTGGAAATCTTTGCAAAGTATGCACTTTGACGGTTTATTTAAACTTTTACGAGGTTCACTTTGAGTTTTTAAAGCAAGGGAACTTGCAATACGACGTTCACTAGACCTAGTTTGGTAACCAGTGACATTTGATTTGGGTTTAGACGAGCTAGACCCGGGTTTTTGGGTATTAGACGCAGTATATTCGCTTTTGGATTTAAGAGACAAAGATTCAAATTTAGCACTAGGAGAAGAGGGTTCCCTTTTGTTAGCTAAGGCAGTTAAGAGTTAGCATCTAGCATTTAAGAAGGTGACTAAATGTTCGTAAGAGTAATCGTCGTCTTTGGAAAGTTCGATTTCCCAAGCTTTGAGGGTAGCAACATCGACTTTAGAAACCACTAAATGTATTAGAAAAGTGTCCCAATGGTCAGTGGGTTGATCTAATTGGGATAAAGCTTTTACGTGAAGTTGTGTCGTATCGATAAGGGTACGCAGGCTAGTAATGTCATTGTGCTGTGACGCAGGCAAATTGAATAGAGCCTTCATGTGGCGTGGAATACGTAACCGTAAAGTACCGTATCTTTCCTTCAACAGGTTAAAGGCAATGGGGTAGTTTTCAGCACTTAATGGGAGTGCTTCAACCAACTGCAGGGCTTGACCGCGGAGAATAGATCGCAAATAATTAAACTTGTAGATGACTTGAATGTCTTCATTGTCATGAACAAGAGAGCAAAATAGTTCATAGAAAGAATCCCAAGTAGATTCGTCTCCAGAAAAGTGAGGCAAATTAATCTTAGGTAGAATTGGTTTGGGCTTGTGAATGCCCTCACGAGAAGAGGTTTGTTGTTCATGAAGGGAACCAAGAACAGAACCGTCCTTTTTTGTTCTTCTTCGAGTTGACGTATTATTTTAAAGGCAGAGCCTATGCCATCGTAGTATTGATTTTCTACTTCTACTCGATCATCTGTTTGATTGAGCATGCAAGTTTCGATTGCAGTTTGAATATTGCAATAATTCTCATAAGAACGTTCATAATCCTTTACGCGATGTTTTAACAAATCTAGTTGAGCTTCTGAAGGATCTAGTTCTTTGATGTATTTTCTGAATCTGGTGATTTGCCCTTTATAAGAAGCTCGTTTGGAAGTAAGTTTTTCATCCTTACCATCCTTATCTTTTTCTGTGGGAGGCATGGCGAAATAGGTAAATGAAAGTATAACTTACGAAACTGTGGGACCTTGGAAATGCTGTCACACTGGCAGCAGCAAACAAGTTGAAAGAAAGGGACACACCAAAGGAGACAGGAGCGGCCACTTTCCCCCTCACCAGCCTTGCACGGTGAAGATATAGTTGAAAAATTCAAAGTAGATGTTAATAATTTGAAAAATATTAACAAATGGACTCTCCCGGTTTTCTGGGACCAAATTTTGGGTAGGTTATTAGCTAAGGAATAACTCTCCCTAAGGGAGGATGATGAAAAAAAAGGAAATGGAAGAAATGGGTTTCGGAATGGAGAAAAAGTATGGATAGATAGGACGAGAGTCCAAATACTAAGCAAACAGAATAAATTTGAATGAGTATTTAGTGATGAGTGTCACCGCAAAGCCCGTGAAGCACCTAAAGTGAGTATGGACTTGGACGCAGCTAACGGAAAATGCGGCTGGAGCTTGGGCTATTTGCAAGCAAGCAGCGATCGTAGCTTCCCTTCCAAGCCTGCATTTGGCTATTATAGGGAAGGGTGGTAGTCCGGCAAGACAAAGAATGAAAGATTTACTGTATATCCTTTCAAAGGAGTTAAGTTTGAACGAATGTTTTGAAAGGCGAAAATAATTTGAATTTGCCGTTATGATTTTAGTTCTTGGAACTGTAGGATCTCCGACGACTGATCGAGTACCCCCAGGAAAGGTAGTGGTGAAACAGTTATGGTGATTTTGGGAACAATTGTGTTGATTTCTTTGAAAATTTTGGTAAGAAAGAAAATAGTTGTATTTAAAAATAGCTAAGCTTTTACCCAGCAAAGTGCCGACTAAAAGTTTAGACCGGAAGAAAAACGTATAATTTGAAAACGAACCACAAGTTTTAGAGAAAATCTCAACAAGCAGGAAGCTTGCGGAGCTAGCTTTACTTGCCTTACTGGCTCATTAGAATTAGCTATAGCAGCTAAAAGATGCTTTGAAAAAGATGATACTAGAAGTTTTCTTTCAAATGCAACAAGAAGCGAAACTTTTGTAATTTTAGTACCGGTATGTGATTTGCTTAAAGATAGCATAAACCGATGGGAAGAGTCAGGGAAACCAGGGTCCTACCTAATCGTTATTCTGTTGTAATGTATAAAGCGAAATGTTAAAATTATGTTTATTTAACAATAAGAAAAGAGTTGACGTAGCAAACAATATAAAGTTGGGTTAGATTCAAATTAATAACAATAAACAATTTTAACATACAAAAGTCTGAGACTTAATGCTAACAAATTGTAAATTTTTTGAAAATATTAAATAGGACGCAAGTTTAAAACTTGCTTCGAGCACAAAATCTGAATAAGATTTTAAAAGTTGTGCTAAAAAATTGAAAGCATTAAGGTTTATAACGAGAATTACAAATAATTAAAGCTTTAACAAAGAATCAGGTACAATGTAGGCACTTTAAAAAATCCTATTAGAGATCTTAAAGGCTATGAAGAAGCATTTAAAATGAGATTATGAAAAAAAAGAGGAAAATTAAGAAGAAGTTTCTATAAGTTCTTATATTTAAACAGGGATCACGAGAAAAAATGGGGCAAGTTGCCCTTTCGTGAAACCTGGAAAATAAAAGTTAGATAACTCACTTGTGAGTAGAAATGATTGAATTCCCTAATAAACGAGGAAATCAAGAGTTTAAAGAGTGTGCTAGGCACAGATTATACAGAAATTACGATGTTAAACAGCACAAAGATGAGAAGGCACTGCCATTGAGTGACACCTCATTGAAGGAAATCCAAATTTTATAATTTAATTATAATATGTTAGTAAGGTATTTGAGAGGAGGAAAATAGGAGGTTTAGGAAAGTGTCTTGGCCATGTTTATTGCTCTGTTTCGAACGCGACACGGTTGGTAGTTTAACGGGCACTGTTTCACTATAGTTTATTGGTGTGTTTGGAAAGTTCACTATTGCAGCACCGAATGTTCACAAGAAGAAAAGTTATTGCAATTATGTAAATCACTAGTTGAATTGTAACTTGAGAAGGTTTATTGCGTTGTAGCTTTTAAAGGTTGTAGTTGAATGCATTGGGAAGTTTCCCACGAAGGAAGACAAATTAGACTTAAAATAACGAATGCTGTTAAGAAAAGTCTTTAGCTAAGAACAGTATTCCCATATTTAGGTGGAAAATACTTGACGGCTTTACTTGCAGAAAGATAACTTGATGTAGAAAGTTCTAGAGCATTGATATCTGTTGAATTGGGCAAAACAAGTCCCCCGGCGGAAAGCAGAATTCTACAGACAGTGGGTACTTTAAATTATCCCTCGGTGTGAGATAGTATCTCAGATAATCAGTACAAGAAGTACTTTTTCATTTTGAAAGTTAGCTGAAGTAGCCACAACTAGATCAGGAAGATCTTTTGAAGGCAGATATTGCATCACATTTATCGATTTCACACTGTCTATAAAATCAGATAAAATGCTATAAGCAATTTAAAACATTTAAAACTTGGTGAAAACCATTGAAGATGTACTTAGCTCATTTTGAAGAAAGACGATGGTCTGGATGACGGTTGAGGTTAAAACTCACAACATGGCGCAGATATTTAAAATATTGTCTCGAGTAGACAGGAGACAAGCCTGAGGTAGGCTCCAACTGTACGTGTTGACTACTGACGAAGAAGTGAGAGCTGCTCGACGAAGCACAGAGGTACCAAGGAAAAAGAGGGGGTGGGGAAAAGGACAAAGGAACATACATAAAAATTACCAACCTAACAATGATACATTGCTTTCTTAGATATTAATTTTCTTGATGGAATGATCCTCAAGGAGAAGCTAGTAGGCGATGATGACGTCGCCTGGGGGATTGGAATGATAAAGAAGTCCTTTTGAGCATGAAGATGTTAGTAGGAGATAGCCACGACATCTTGTGTCTGGATTGGGAAGGAAGTCCTCTTGAGAGTTGAGATATTGAGAAACTTCAGTAGTTAGCTGCTAGATGCCGCTAGGTTGATCATGGAAGATATATATCTATAACAGACTTACAAAGGAAGTTAGCAAGGTGCACAAATAAAAGAAAAAGTAAGAAATCACTGTTGGTGTTTGCGAAAAAGGAAGGAATGAATTAAACAAAGAGCAGCAAAAGCTAACTCTGTCTTACCGTGTATTCCAAAGAATACACCAGGCAGCGGTCCCATGATAGGTCTAGGCCCATCATGAACTACTCGTATAGTGCCACGGGGTAGGAGGTTACGTGGTTGCATATTGAAAATCTGTGGTTCTTTGCTGAATATAATATGGTGGTTGTACGAAATATTAAAACTGCTATTCTTGTTACTCAAAATGAAGTATCTGCAATTTTGAAACATTTATTTTCTAGTGTGTTATATTAATGTATTAAGTTTCGTATAATTACGATGAATTGTTTAATAGAGTCCAGTGTCAAAATAAAAAGAACACCTTTTTCGTAGTTCACCCGAATGTTGCCCTGGGAGATATCAAAAGTCAGATACCCACAAGAGTTTTTTTTTCATAGTTTAGTGCTCACTTTAGAACATCCCTTACACAATATGCTGGGTCAATTTCATTTTCTAGATCCTCCCTGACCTTCCTAGAGTGCATTTTTACCTTTTTAGTCACCATAACCACTTCATAATCTGCTCATGAATGAGAATGTACCAAAAATGCCAAATTTAACATGGTTAGTATACAAGGTACAATCTCTCCTTAAAATGCCTGAAGACTTATAGACATGTCTACTTCGTGGCATATTGACTAGATTCCCGGCTCTGCTGAGAAATGTAATTCTGGTCTGAGGGCTGGAAGAGGGTACACTCAGCTTTGTGAGGCAGAAGTGAGAAGAGATGGCCTCAATTCCTACCTCAGCCATCCTGGAAACGGTGAAGTCAAATGGAAATTTAGCTTGGTTTCCCACGTATACTCCAGGCAAATGCCGGGAAGGCACACAACCCTAGGCCACGGCCTTATCCTTCCTAAAATAGCCTGAATAACAAGTACACACACTCATACAGACACCACAATTCGTAGTACCACACTTTTATATTATTATTATTAATAATAATATTATTTATTTTCCAAAAATTGTGCCTACAATTTATGGACGGCAGATAGAGAAAGGACATGCCCCACATACACAGCAGTGTCTCCATCTCCATCTCCATCTACATGCATACAGACACCAGGATAACACGAGATATCAGACAAATTCTACACATACCAAAGTACACGGGGCTGAATGATCGTGATGTCCAAACCTTCCAAACTTTAAAATGTGTTATCTAAGATATTTTAAAAAATATTTAGGTACATTTTTCTCAGGAACGAACCATCATAGAACAGTAAAACAGCTTTTTCTTCCACACGGGTAACATCCAATTCTGAACATACTTATCCAACAGCTAATTTACCGTTACCTGTAATACGCAATCCATACACAAACCAATTATTACTTTCATGCCCACTGTCAACCATCCTAATGGTCCGAAATGGATGCTGATCTTTACAGTTACTGCATTTTAGATAGTTTACTAGCAAGTTCATATATAGTAGTGGTATCTTCATAACAAAATGAACTGTCACTAACATGACATTGTTTATAAACTCCAAATGAAGATAATGCAGATGACAACAACTCAATATCCATGACAACTTTGTCACTAGTCTGTTCTTCAATGTTAGCATTATTAATTACAAAATATCCTGTGTTCAACTTTGGAAGCTTTCTTCTGGAAGCACTGACACTAATATTTTAACTGATAGAAATATCACTCAGCGAGGAAGTTGAAGCACATGTTGAACCTAATCTCAAACATCCTTCAGCACTTTCACTAGCCAAATTCCTATTACTTCCTCCATTATCATCACTAAGTACATTTGCTTTAAGTTTTCTTCCAGGCCCTCCTTTGCATTTCTTGAATACTTTTCCAATTCAAGGCATGATGACACAAAAACAATCTTTCCGATGTAAACATGTATAGGAAACGCGCCGGGAACAAAAGCAACACTTTCAAGCTTCTCCGCGGCAACAGAGGAGCCAACACTGAGCACGACATATTTTCAAAAATCAACATATTGCTAAAATAAAGTGTTTGATGTTTAAGAAGTTGACAGCACGCAAAAGGGGGGCGTGGCAAGTTGTGCAGCCCTAGAAGTAAATTAATATTTAAAGGCTTTAATGGCTAAAATACCCTTAGAAAACACTCCAAGGAATGTTCATAAGCAAAAGAAAAAAATCATATTTTGTCCACTACAAAGGTACAATCTCCCCTTAACTCTTGGAGAATTCTGTGCGGGTGTTCAAAGGTCTTGAACAATCTATATATTTCTATACATTCCAGATTTATAAATTTATTGTGTTTAAAATATCAAACTCAACATCTGCATATATGATATTCATATATGATTCTTTGCTGAATATAATAGCGTGGTTGTACGAAATATTAAAACTGTGATTATTGTTATTCTTGTAAATCTTCTTGTTGAAAATGTGGGACACAGGCAAACAGATTGGCAGACAGACAGGCAGAGCGACAGACAGACAACAAAAAGCCCCTATATGATCAAACATACCTACTTTTAAAACATCTCTTTGAAATGTAATAGTAGGCTAAAATTTCAAACTGAATACTACATACTATATACGTCCAGGTTAAAATTGGAAAAAGCAACATAAGGATTGATAGTTTCTTGCATAAAACTACCTCATCCAAGGCATTCCTTACATTGCCACAGAACAGGCTTATTGTCCCTTCAAGTTGGAATAGCTCGCACATTCCAAGAACACCTCACTATAAAACCAGTACGGTGATATCAACGCAATCCCGCTAGTTATGGTTTCAGAGATTCTGGTACACATCTCTCAGGAACTACTTAAAGTTACAGGCCTGATTTTCTGTAATGTGTTGGTAACCATGTAGGTTTATAGAATGAATGGAAGTATATTTAATAAAATAATATTTATCTTTTCAATTTATAAATTAAAAATCATGCATTTGAAGTGGCAAACATATTGTTTGAGTTTGTAAATAATAATCCATTCATTTTGTGAAGCCACATGTTCTTTACATTCAAGAAAAAAATTAGGTATCCTTGACGTGAAAGTTTCAAGAAAAGTGTACCAAACTTGAGAAATTTATATGCTAGTATTGTCTTCTGTGACCTTGTTTTTGAACAACCTGTACAAAATCAGACATTAATATTTCATTTTTATTGTTAGCAGGTGGCTAGAAAGGTTAGGACTGGCTGCGTGGCTCAGCGGTAACGTTTTCTCCTTCTGTGCTCAAGGTTGCAGGATCGAATCCTGGCGCAGTCAGCTGGCATTTGAGGGTGCGGAAATGCGAGAGAGCCGTGTCAGTAGATTTACTAGCACGTTAAAGAAGATCTTCTGGGCGAAATTCCGGCTCCCCGGCGTCTCTAAAAGCCACAGTAGTTATAAGGAACGTAAAACCAATAACATTATTATTATTAGAAATGTTAGATCTTTGTTTAGTGTAAAATTGTCAACCATTGACCAAACGGAAATAGCAGTTTTTTTTTTAAATTTGCACATTTAATTGTGAAAAATAAGCCATTGTCACAATCCAGTGTCCTCAAAAAAGGAAAGGAAAAAATAGAAACCAATCAGCCGTCCCCTTTCTCTGTTGCACGATGTCATCGATAAGCTATTCGATAGATGCCATTAACACCACCGCACTCATCTTCTAAGGGAAGGTGACACCCTCCTGCTCCGGGCGATTTTGCAGCTGCCTATCGCTTAGATGAAGATGACAATAACGCGGTGTTGATTGCCTACTTCTCTGCTATAAACACGCCAATAGGTCTAAGACGAATAAGAAGGAGTGGATATTGCTCCCATAAACCTATCACTCGGTTAATAAAATCAGTAACTATATTGCATAATTCCAAGTGCATGGCATTACTACAGTAGATGGGAAATGACCAATTACGCCCTCTAAGTAGCTGAGTGAACATTAATATGGAGACAACATCAGTATTGAACATTATGATACATGCATCCACCACACGACGGTAATACATTATAGTTAGTTCTTAATTCATTTAGGGGCTTTACGACATTGTGCTCATTCAGCCCCGTGCGCTTGGGTGTATGTTTGTGAAATCTGTCTGATGACCTGTGTCAATATGATGGCTGTAGTAGTGTGTGTAGTTGTAACTGGGGCTAGAGTTTGGGTAGTAGTTTGGACGTAACCTTAATTTAGAAATTCATTCGGTGGAATAAAATTAACGTTCTTAGCAACAAGTCTGAAAAAGTGAGGGGAGGAAAACTATATCTGTGTCTTAACGTCACTTACTAACTAAGAACTCACGAACGCACTGATGATGTGCTGATGTACGACAATGCGTTATCTTGCAAGAACACCAAATTTTCAGAAGATCTGTGAGAAGATGTTGTTTCATTTGATAGGTTGAACCTCCTGGTCATTTAGCCCCATATACTTGGGTGTGTGAAACATTTGTCTGAAAATCTGTTTTATTTTGGTGTAGACATATGTATGCCTCGTAGTGTGTGAATATCACTCTTGGATAATGCAGGCCTATGTTATACAGGGAGAGCCTTCCATGTTGAATGGAGCCTGGAAGGCGCCGTGTGAAGGCTGAGGCACTGTGGCTGGAAGCCTGTCAAGCAAGGCACAGGCGATAGCAGCAGCGTAGCGTCCAACTAGTGCAACACATTTATATGTTTTAACGTATTTAATAATCATCAATACTAACATGAATTTCAGAGTAGTTGCTGGAAATGCTGTCCTATTTCTAAACACACATTGCACCAAAGTAGGAAATTTTCGTACACTCACTGAAATTCATCCTCACTGATAATTCGTATCGGTGCAGTTATTTCGTTCTCAGAAGCCTTCAAAGCACGCGGATTGATTCTGCATACCTTTTGTTTGAGATTCCCCAACAAGTAAAACTCACACGGCACTGAAACCTACGAACACATTTACTGTAAAACTTCTTCTTGAGAAGATAAGCTTTCACTAGGAAAATTCGTTGTTTTGTTCAATACCTAACCAGGTTCACGGGATACGAGACAGGCTACAGTATTTCACCACAAGTCTGAACTCTCTTAAACTAAGGTATCTTGCCAGCTGGGAATGTAATCAAGCTATGACCACGTCCGGGGCTTCTCGACTCGCTGTTGTGTAACGGTAGATGCTAGTCAACTGGCGGTGACTATTCGCTCTCCATCCGTCACACGTTCCCGACGAGGCTCCGTTCAATAGAGAAGGCCCTCCCTGTACAAGATCAACGTCTCTCCACCCAGTCCCAAAATGTGGTTGCTAGGCTTGTCATCACCCATGAGGACACCTTGGAAATGATCTGAGTCTGAAACCGCCTGTCAGCCGTACTAGAAGTGCTTATGAGTGGTTTCAACCATCCACCTCAGGTGAATGGTGCAGTGGGACCCAACATACAAGCATTTTTGTTGTTGGTTCATTTAAAGGCCTTGGGCATCGTGATCATTTAGCCCGTATACTTGGGTGTTCGTAGAGAATTTGTATCATAACACGAGTTATGGTGCTGCCTGTAGTAGTGTGTGTATTTGTAATTCAGGTGAGGATTGGGAAGGTGGTGGCCGTGGCCTTAAGTTAGGAACCATCCCGGCATTTGCATGGAGTAGACGTGGAATACTACAGAAAACCATTTCCAGGATGGCTGAGGTAGGAATCATCCCATTTTTTTTCCTCAGTTTTGCCTCACGAGGCTGAGTGCACCCACTCCAGCTTTCAGACTAGAATGCAAATGTCTTGGCAGTGCTGGCAAGGGGATCGAGCCTGGACCTCTGGGGACGACAGCCTTACACCAGGAGGTGGACTAACGTACATGAAAATCCATAGCTCATCCGGTATTAAAACATGCCTGCTAGCAATAAGATCATTCGACTTTTAATCCCTTAAGAGAACTCCCCAGCAAACCCCAGGGATTAGGGAATATGTTTACAGTCAACGAACTCAGGTTTCTTGTTGCGTACAATGGAAATGTTTGGATTGTAACTTTGGTCTATGGACCACCGCGTAGCATTTCCTTTACCACTTCCTACTGTTCACTGGAATTATGAGCCATGAAAGAAACAAGACGTTGCGTGATCGGGCCCCGACTGATGTCCAGTGCCGAGTGGAGCCGCTAGCTGCCTGCCGTGACTCGAGTTTTAATTGTTTCACTTTTTTGGTTGCAACATAGTTTTACGACGCACATAAAGTTACACCGCCAGCTTACTTGGTGCTTGCTTTGTTGATCTGCATTTTACAACTCGTAGGAACGTTGTCCGTCTCTGGGGAGAAAGATGATGAGAAGCTCCTCTCTGCCCCCCCCCCCTCCCCCCTCCTTCCTCCCTCGCCGCGATCACAAACAACAGCATCAAGTTAGTTAACGTATACACCAGCACTTTTTAATGGCAGACCCTTCGTCATAAATCCCCAATTTGGGGCATTGTAACGGACATAGTCATTCTTTAACAAGCTCTTTTTGGAGTGGAGAGTTCTTAGAAAACATCCATATATCAACGTTTTATAACATTTGCAGAAGTTGCCTTCCTTTTGTTGTTTTGCCAGATGAAGAGGAAATCTTTATTTGTGCAGAACAAGATAAGCGATTAGTTAACACATATTGATTCCTCCCTGCAGTGATCAACTAACTAGTTAATAACGATGTCCGCTTCGTTGTGTAGTGGCTAGCATTCTTGGCTGTCACCTTGTAGGCTCGGGTTTGATTCCCGGCTCTGCCAAGAAATTTAATTCTGGTCTGAGGGCTTAACGGGGTACATTCAGCCTCTTGTGGCAAAACTGTGAAGTGGCCAAATTAGTTCCTAGTTCAGCCATCCTGGAAGTGATTTTACGTGGTTTCCCACTTTTAGTCCATGCAAATGCTGTGATGATACAGTACTTAAGGCAACGGACTCTTCTTACCCAAATCCTAACTCGATTACAAGTACACACACTGGTACAGACATCACAGTGGCACAGGTTATCTGACAACTTCTACACACATCCAAGTACAACTGGGCTAAATGATCACGATGTTGCAAAGCCCCTAAAGAATCAACAACAACACCATAACTATAGTAGTAGTTATTGTTGTTTTAAGAGGTGGAACTACGAGGTCATCTGCCCCAACAACATAACTAGTTGATATGATTCACGACGTGACGAGCCGCGTTTCAGAAGAATGTGGAAGTGGCTCTATGTTGTATGAAGCATTACCATAGTGAAGTTTGTTTTGCTAATGGTGCATTAACCCGATGAGTAGCCGTACGCGTTAAATCACTCACCACGACTGCCATGGTGAGCTGCAGCAAGTCCTGAGATCTGAACTTCGAATCCCGACGCTTACAGCGACTATCCTGAGTGTGGCTTTCCCCCGTATATTTCCACACTCCCTCCAGCCAAATGAAGTGATAGTACCTTATTTCAAGTACCGGGTCACTTGTCCTATCCTGACCTTAATAATAACACTACTGCAGTCACCGCAGAAACACGGGTTATCAGACCAATTGAAGTCACACCCAAGCAATGCTTATTACAAAAGATGTCCCATGCTTTAATGCGAATTAGCATCATTGTTGGGAACATCGTGGTCTTCAGAACCACGAGATTGGGTGTGTATGTGATTTTTCTGATAACCAGTGTTGTTGTTGTATCAGCAATTGTATTCGTATTCGCAATTGCTGGGAGGGATTGGGAAGATGTCAGTCTTGACTCGAAGTTTGGTACAGGGCGCCAGGAAATGTTCTCCGCAGAGACTGCCGGCTTCGGCCAGAGGTAGCATCATCAGTTTAGTTGGCAGCACGGTGTCCTTGACAGGGTGAATCCCACACGTGTGGGCTGTAGGCTGTCAAAATCGTCAGTGTGTATTGCAATAAGCGAGCGTATGTGTCATCAGCACCTCCAGCATCTGTTATGAATGGCTGTGGTGAGTACAAAGTTTACTCTTTGTTTTAATACAAGCGACAGCCGTGCTGCCAACGTAACTACTGATGCTAGCGCTCGCAGACGCTTGTAGACACTGCGGAGAACATTTCCTGGCGCCCTGTATATAGAAGGTGCGTTCAAAAAGTAACGAGCCGGAGGCTGGAATGCGCAAACCGGTGACGACATTGGCTAATCGTGGCGTGAGTAACGAGGTGTGGTTCCGACCAGAGCGTGGAAGGTCACAGCCCATTGCTAGAGGGCACGCGTGCACGTCACTTGACGATACAAAGCGAGCAGCAGCATGCATCAATCGTCCAACGAAGACCAAGACAGTAGGCCATTCGACATGCTTCCTGGTGTGGTTGAAGACTGTGGGGCACCCATTGTGCACACACTTTCCGCAAGTGCAGTCGTCCTTCATGATGGAGTGCACACTTCCGACGCTCAATCCGACCACGGCGGCTATGGCGTTCACTGTCACTCGGCGGTCCTGGGTAATGAGTGCATCAACCAGCTGGACGTTGTCATCGGTAATGCAAGGGGGGTGTCCCAAACCGGGCATCATCGGCTAACGACACCCGTCCTTCCCTGAAGCGCTTGTGCCACGCTTGACCCTTGCAAGGGACATGCAGTGTTCGCCCGACACTTGTGACATTCGGCGATGAATGTCCGATCCCCCTACTCCTTTCGCTGTCAGAAACCGAACATCACCTCTTTGCTCTTCGATTGACGCCCCCATGCCACTGTTTGCAATGCGACTGGCAGCGTTCGACGATTGATGCATGCTGATGCTCGAGTATCGTCACGTGACGTGCACGCGTGCCCTCTAGCGATGGACAGTGACCTTCCACGCTCTGGTCGGAACCACACCTCGTTACACACGCCACGATTAGCTGATGTCCTCACCGGTTTGCGCATTACAGCCTCCGGCTCGTTACTTTCTGAACGCACCTTATACCATCCCGGCGTTTGCCTGAAGTAGCAGTGAGTACCCACGGAAAAATCTGTGCAGGTAATCAAACACACTTCTTCTGAGTTATCGTCATGATGGTGATTGTACGCCTGTTCCAGCCCTCGTACAAAAATAAAATTTCTATACAGAGCTGGAATTCAAATTCTGAACCTTCGGGACATGAATCTCAATAAGCTATACACCGCCAGATTTCATCTATCGAATTGAAGCCTAGTGAATGAAGAATATATGGTCTACATCTCTAGAACCTGATCGCCTGAGATACACTTCTTGAACGTGTTATGGAGTAACAAGGTAAAGGGGATATACCGTAGTATGCACATATGTGGCAACTGTTATAATACGTAGAACGGTACCTGAACTTAATATTTATAGCACATCTACAACTTCAAGTAATTGTAACTTGGTACAAAATTAAAACCTAGCATATGGACCAGCTTAAAATTATTCCTAATAGTACAGGACAGCTGCACAGAAAAAAAACACCTTTTGTTCCAAAAACTTTGCTATGGTTGGCTTTTTGTAAATCGTTAGAAAAGCACAAAAAAGCTTAACTCTGAATTTTAGAATAATTTGCACGATCATTTTGTCGGAAAACTCAAAAAAACATTGAAAAGCGTTTTTCTCTGAATCGACGTATTTTAAAGAAAAGTTTTTAAACAAAAAATGTAGAGGACATTGTCACCTGCAATTCGTCTCGTTGAGGTCATGTCATACGTTTTGAAATGCAGAAGCTAGGTGGCGCCAAAGTTTCCAATAAAGGTTTTTTTTTACCTTTTGTCCTAGAAAAAATGTTTTGTTCACAAAAGAGCGAACCAGAAATTTGTTCCTCTCAAAATTGTCTACAACATTTATTGATTTGTTTAAAATCAGAATTGGTTATTTTACGCTTCTGTTAATGGCTTTTGCAGAGTATTTCTATGAAATAAAATTTTATTTTACAACATAGTTTATTACAACACAACGTATTTTTGTGTTTGTATTTTATTCACAACACAATTTATTGCTTTTTAACCCAATACCACAAAACGAGATACAATTTGGAAATGAATTGTTACCAAATTGAATTTGATTAATAATAAGTTCCAACGATTTCCATTTCAGAACGATTTACCTGTAACAATGTAAAATGATAGAACGACGAACACAGGCAGTTTAGACTTACAGTACTTCATACTCCAGGACATCTTGGATGATTTTACATTGGCGGAGTTGAACAACCTGCTTTTTCAACAAGATGGTCATCCAGCGCACTCCTCGAGACTGGCGAGAGAAGTTTTAAACCGTTTGTTTCCCGGCCGGTGGATAGGAATTGGCAGCTTTATAGAATTCCCACCACGTTCACCAGATCTGACCGTCCCTGATTTTTTCATTTGGGGCTACGTCAGGTCGAGAGTATTTTTAAGATCAGCACAAACACCCGAAAAAATGGGACTCGTCATTACCGAAGCCTTTGCGGAAATTACTCCTCAGATGTTGTCGAACGCAAGAGAGAACTACACGCGACGAGTAGCCCTCTGCTTGGAAAATGATGGACGCCACTTCGAACACCTTATGTAAATGTGCATTTGCAGTAGACGTAACGTCTGTGATGAATTAACTTTTTAAGTCGCATCCAAGGCTGATTAAACTTTTGTAACAAATCATTTCCAAATTGTATCTCGTGTTGTGGTATTGGGTTAGAAAGCAATAAATCGTGTTGTAAATAAAATACAACACAAAAATACATTGTGTTGTAATAAACTATGTTGTAAAATAAAATTTTATTTCATAGAAATGCCCTGCAAAAGCCATTAACAGAAGCGTAAAATAACATGTTCTGAAACAGAAATCGTTCAAACTTATTGTGAAGCCAGTGTAAATATATTTTGAAAGAGCAAAATACTTTGCAATGCTGCATAAGAAGGCGGCAATCAGTGAAATCGAACTCAGACCTTTCACTAGTGCGCTGCGTGCAGATTTCAAGCCGATTGTGGGTGGCTAGGCAACCCATTTTACAGTTCCGTGTTGAATCGGAACTCGCTGTACATAGTTCACATGCTCAATAGTACACAGTATCCTTAAATTTCACTAATTATAATATTTGCTTCTTTCCTGTAATTCCAAACACGAACGACATGTCATGCTCTACGTTCTCTGGGTACTGAAAAATGTTAAACAACGAACACACTTCGATGTTTTAAGGGGACCCTGATCATTCTTTCATGCAACGCTTTAATATCAACGGTTTGTTTTCCGGAAGTTAATCGATTAATCTCAGTTATCAAATAATCGATTAATCGAAGCAAAGAAATCGTTTACTACAAATAACGATTAATCGATTGTGCATTTAATAGATTGGTCGTTTAGTCGATTAATCGATTGACCGAACAATGGATTAATAATTGCTTTGTCGATTAATCGATCCTTTTACTACGGCTTCACAGAACCAAAACATATAGGCTATTAGGTGCGTTCAAAAAGTAACGAGCCAGAGGCTGGAATGCGCAAACCGGTGACGACATCGGCTAATCGTGGCGTGTGTGACGAGGTGTGGTTCCGACCAGAGCGTGGAAGGTCATCCAGAGGGCATACGTGTACATCACGTGACGATACAAAGCGAGCAGCAGCATGCATCAATCGTCCAACGCTGCCAGTCGCATTTCAAACAGTGACATGGAGGCGTCAACCGAAGATCAAAGAGGTGTTGTTCGGTATCTGACAGCGGAAGGAGTAGGGGGAACGGGCATTCATCGCCGAATGTCACAAGTATACGGCGGACACTGCATGTCCCTTGCAAGGGTCAAGGCGTGGCACAAGCGCGTCAGGGAAGGACGGGTGTCGTTAGCCGATAATGCCTGGTCTGGGGAACCACCTGCATTACCGATGACAACGTCCAGCTGGTTGATGCACTCATTACCCAGAACCGCCGAGTGACAGTGAATGCCATAGCCGCCGTGGTCGCTCCACGAAAATGCACGACCTGATACGGCCAACACAGTCGCGGCACTCCTGCAGAAATTCAAATGGGAGGTTCTCGGCCACCCTCCATACAGTCCAGATCTCTCTCCCTGTGATTACGCCATGTTTGGTCCCCTGAAAAGGTCTCTGCGGGGCCAACGATTCACCTCGGACGCCGACGTCCAACTGTACGTGCGGAACTGGTTCACATTGCAGCCCAGGGAATTTTATGAGACAGCCATTCACCGCCTCGTGTCACAATGGGACATGTGCTTCAACAGCCAGGGCCAATACTTCTAACATACAGGTACTGGTTTCTGTAATTATGCATCCGGCTCGTTACTTTTTGAACGCACCTTATACTTTATTAACTAAAATACATTGCATCATATATTTGCAAATAATGTACCTTCTTTGTAAAATTAAGCTAAATCAAAATAAAACTAAAATGTTCGTGTCCTAAATTGTAAATATTCAACAAAAACTCAAAATCTTTGCTGAAAACTCTTCCTTTCCTTTTTTCGAACCCTTCCCAGTTTGATTGATGTTTGACCTCCCACTGTCACTGACTCTTATTTGGTTATTGTTAACATGAACAAGGAAGGACACTTTGTATATTTAAGCAAAAAGTAACTTTTATGTTCGACCATGGCGAAATGTAAATATTATATGTCAGAAATTGTACTTTAATGAGGCTCATTATATTACAAGTTTTCATTATGAAACAGTGTCTCCCACCAATCAGAGCTGAATATACAGTTGTGTGGCCAATTAGGTAAGGATAGCATCGCGACTGCGCTGACTTCCACGGCCCCCTATTTTAAATTTCACTGCGTGGCTCGTGTCATGGAGGGGTATTTGAGGAAGCCGTGGTCAGATACAAGGCGTTCTCTGCGTCCCATGTGCTCTGTTCAGTACATAAAACTGGCGAAATCTCGACAGAAATTTATGAATATTTATGTTCGAACATAAAATAGTTATAATTATCGTCGAATATAAACAGTCGTATGCAACTCACCTACTGTATAATGGTAATTAAGACACTCGTATGGAAATTATAAAACTCGCTTCTCTCGTTTTATAAACATACTCGTGTCTTAATTATTGCCATTATAGGCTCATTGCATAATGTACTATTATAGATTTCTATACATCATTCCGAAAGTAAGCGAAACTCAACTTAAGCGACGACCATTCATTTAAATTAATGCTGCGTGACTCAGTGGTAACGTTCTCGCTTGCTGTGCCCAAGTTTTCAGGATCGAATCCTGGCGCAGTCAGCAGGCATTTGGGGGTGCGCAAATGTGAGGGAGCCATGTCAGTAGACTTACTGGTAACTTACGTTAAAGATCCCCTTCGGGGCAAAGTTCCGGCACCCGGGCGTCCCTAAAAGCCACAGTAGTAAAAAGGGACGTAAAGTACTATAAATAAGTTTAATATTAAGTAATCAATTAATCGATTTTCAGGTTAGCCACTTATTTCATTATTCAGTTAATCGATTAATCGATTGAACCGTCAGTCAATTAATCGCTTAATCGTTTTCGATTAACTTCAAATTATTAATCGATTAATCGAACATAGCTTTTTAACAGCTCTACTTTGAAGCCAATCATTTATACTTTGGAACATTTTACACGATAATAATGATCGTGTGGCCTCCGGAGAGGCCGAGTGCAGGTCTTTTTAGTTGACACCCGTGGGCGACCTGCGCGTCGTAATGAGGATGAAGTGATAATGAAGACGTCACATACACCCAGTCCCTGAGCCACGGGAATTAACCCCAGGAACCGGGTGAGTTAGCCGTGGTCGTTACGGCATGACTGCTGGCAGTCGCTCATATCCGGGAGGCGAGGAGGTTCGAATCCCCCCGCCGGCAACCTTGAAGATGGTCTCCTGTGGTTTCCCATCTTCCTTCCAGGCAAATGCTGGGGTTGGTCCCTAACTATAGGCCACAGCCGCTACCTTCCAAATCCTTGTCCTTCCATTCAAACTTTCCTCCCCAGACAACACTCCACACGCAACGGTACGTGTAGCTCACCCATTGGGTGTCCGGCTCGGAGCAGCTACAAAAACACTGGCGAGCAAAACATGTCCTCGGACATTCCCGGCACTAAAAGCCAAACGCAAAAAAACAAAAACAAAAAAAAAAAAAAACAGGAGATTATAATCCTTGATGGCTCGGCCGGGAATCGAACCAAGGACACTTCGGGGCCAGAGCCTAGCACGCTAACCATTTAGCCACCGGGCCGTACATTTAATACGATGAAACATTCGCATACCTGTTACCTACTGTTAGCACAATATCACCATTTTTCACTGTTGCTCAACCCTGATCTGCTTTCCCCTGTACTTTTCAAATATGAACACACTACATTCATCAAGAGGTGGAAAACAGGCATGAATTCAACAAATTCCACCGTAATGGATTTTCTTGCCAGTTTATTAAGCCCAGTATGAACAGTTGAGAGAGATTACCTTAAGTACAGTTTGCGACATGTCAAGTGAGGTGGCCGAGAGCCAAGGACAGTCATGAGGACCATATGTTTATGTATCCATAAAGAAATTGCCAGTTAAATATGCTGCTTGACATCCCATAACTTTAAATAACCCATGCTCGGGTTTAATCACGTACAATCACTACCTCATTAAATTCTCTACAATTTCTTATTTGACGTACTTGTTGAGCACGTGTGGTTGTCCTTAAATTATTGCAACATGGTACAGTATTATGGTATACAAATACGTATTTCATTCAGTTATGAATCTTTATTTCTGCCATGGTCCGGAGTATCTGGCAAAGTATATGACGGACCGTGGTTAAATTGAAAGATGCGCTGCTCTACTAAATACAGATAATTTACTCAGCCCATAATTTATAAAGGAGTTAAGAACTAATGAAACAGCTGTGGAGGTGATTTACATAAATACATCTGCCACAGTAATAACTTTTTATAGATTTAATATGAAAATTAGTCTGCAGTCTAATATATTAGAGTTCCACAGGTTGATTGGTGGGATAAAACACTACGAGTAACTGGACATTTCTCTACTCACTGCTGTACACTAATACAGCCATCACAATTAACACCGGTTATCAGAGAGATTCTACACACACCCAAAGTACACGGGGCTACATGACCGCGTTGTCGCAGCCCCTAAACTGAGGAACCAACCAACCATCTACTCACTGCGGTAGTTATTACGGGGTTCTGAAGGATATTTTCTTTGGATTGGTCCCAAGGTGAGGGAAGCTATTTCAATTGAAGCCGCAGTTATTTCTCTGAGAAGCCACATCCTAGTGTACTTTCATATCACCAGTAAGTTAAACCTCTAGAAACAACAACAACAGTAATCATCATCATCATCATCATCATCATCATCATCACCACCTGTATTATATTGCTGTATGTCGGCCTCTTGATATGTGCATTTGTAATTTAGGAAGGAATCTTGTAGGTTTACGTGACTGTTAATCACGCGATCATGGGCTACGGGACCTCCACATCTACGTGGAATCCAAACCAAAGGAAGTGATTTCACTCCGAAAATCTCACATGCATTGACCAGAAATTGAACCCGGTCCACCTTGGTGAGAGTCAAGCAGCTTGACCACTGCACTGAATGTAATTATATAATTACCTGATTATTACTTAGATTCAGCATTTGGGACCCATAACAAGAGGGGCTCTTCAATGAGCTGGAGATGGTACGAAGGAAGGCTGCTAGGTTTGTCCTCGATGATTTGAATTCTAGAAATCGTCTAAATCGAATTATAGAAAAACTAGGGTGAGAATCTCTGGAAGATAAAAGGACGAAATCCAGACTATACGCTATGTTTAACTCTTACACTAATCAACTAGCATGGGGAGAATTAACAAACGTCTGGGAAATCCCACCTACTTGAACAGGACAGATCATCCACACAAAGTTCAGGGCCGACCACAGCAGACAAATTATGGGAGATATTCTTTCATTAATCGTAGTATTCATAATTGGAGCTCATCACCTGCCACAGTCTTGGAGCCATCCCCCAATCATATTGATGTATTTAAGAGAAGATTGAAATTTTGTGTAAATACTCAGACGCAAATACTAGTCTATAGTTTCCAAACCGCAACTTGTGTACATTAAGTGTGTTCGATATTATTGTGGGTAATTTTCTGTAATTGTACAACTTGCCACCGGGGAATTGCTCTCATTTGCAAATAAAGTAAATGAATGAAAATAAAAAAGAACTGGTACTCGCCATAGCAACAGGTTTCTCACGCCTCCCAAAATGTGCTGCTCCCCTTGACATGGCTGGCGTAGTCGTTCCCTCATCATGTGCTCCTGTGACGAACACGTGGGCATGTTGCTGCTCTAAGCTCTAAAGGGGAGAATATGATGCATGGGTCATCGATTCGAACCATCTTTAGTACACGTGTAGAGGTTGACCAGGCGTATACCGGGTACAAGTAGTAACGTGCGCTTCTCAGCCGTTTCCGAGAAATTAATTAATTTGTATTACAGTGCGGCGTCTATGTGCGTTGTACACTAGCAAGAATCCAACGAGCGCGTAGTGCAGCGGTAAGAGCCCTGCGTCTTAAACGTGGGATCGCTGGATCGAATCCCACCGGTGAGCCTTTTCTGTGTATTGTGTTACCTTGCAGTTACAATGGCTGTATCATGAATGGGTTCCGGACAGACGCCAGCTAACACAGAGTGCAGAACGACGGCTACGTGATAGTGGATTCATGGATCAGACGCAACCTATTAGGAACGCCCTAGTGGTATCGGAGCGTAATGAACTTGTTTTGGACGCACCCTAACATGTGTATATTAGTTGTTGATATTTTATTAAGAGGCTTGGATATTGTGGACATTTATGTCCAATGAACTTTGGGTGTGTGAGGGATTTGTCTGATAACATGTCGTCACTGTGCCTGAAATATTGTTTGTAGGTCGCCAAACATTCCGGTAGTTAACCCGCTTGGCTAAGATGCCATTCACTTCCATTCTGTTCCTTAGCGCTAGTCACGCCTCCAAGGCCTATGTGAATATACAACCCAACCGAAGAATTCACTTCGGGTTATTTTTCCTCTCCTGGGGAACACAGGAAAATAAACCGTACAGGATTGCTATGCGGAGCTATTTTACAAGTGCACATACACACACATGATGACTCTACAAAAGCAACAATTTTCTTTCTAATACTATATTTGAATGAGTATGATTGAAGTATGATTTTTAACACATTTTTTTTTGGTATTTTGTTTCTAAAAGTTACATTATGATTCATTTTGAAATGAGGCTGCTTCAGTACTTCAGTAGTATATTAATGAACATGTTATGAAAATTCTAGATGAATAGAGACAGTAGTTTTTGAGAAAATGTTCCTTGAATATGAAAATCATTAACTTTCGGAAATCTGAGCTCAAAGTTAGGATATCCTTGCTGCATAATCTCCACTCCCTTCGCCATCTCCAAGGCATCCTCCAGTCTTCTCTTGGCACCTTCTCTAATTTGTCGTACATTCCTAGCTAAAATCTTGATTGCACTGTCTGCATTTTTGAGTCTGAGCTTATCCATAGCCGGCATAGCATTGTTATATAATTATGTAGCCCATGGATTGATGTGCCATAAAATGAAGATTATTGCGTGGGTTCATTATTGAAACGTTCACTTCGATCGCATGATTAGGGCACAAGAAATAAAAACTTAATTTTAAAATTTCGCACAGCCACCATCTTGAGGTTAAGAGGTTGTGAAAACCATTGAAATAAATTAGATGTCAGTGGGTTGACATTTGTAAAAGCATTTACCGTACCAAGTTTCACTGCGCTCGGATGGTTAAATCGTGAGAAAAGTCCAATTAAATACAGTATTGAAATTTCGCGTCGTCGCCATGTTGGATTTGTGCTCATCAGGTTATTGAAAGTCATGTAGGTGAACTTATGTCAATAGTTTCAGTTTGAATGCTGTAATAGATTCGTAGATAGTGAGAATCGTCTAAATATTTTGGATTGCCGCCATATTGGATTTTTTATATGTAGGCCATAGAGTTATGTACCATTAGATGAAGAGTATTGTGTCGGTTCATTATTCATTCGTTCACTTTGATTGCTTGACTAAGCACACAAGAAATAAAAACTAAATTTTAAATTTTCACACTGCCGACATCTTGAGGTTATGAAAACAATTGGATAATATTGGATGGCAATTGATACGTTTTTTAAATACATTACCACTAATGCGAGGCATTTTCACATAGATATTGTTACGGCTGTGAGTTTGTGTCATCGCTCGCCGCATGAGTCACAACTGCCCCAGGGCTGGGCTGTACCCTGCCTCCTGTATTGCGTGCGCCTTATGCAACAGGGCTACTAGGACAAAGGGATAGTCCAGAATATTCGTGACTGGACCAGCGATGGAAACCTCGAGAAGCCGTGAACCCTGGATGGATCTAGAAGCATTTATTGAGTCACCGGCCTGCTATATAAGTGCGACCTGTCAAGCAGTGGTTGTTGTTGTGTTTTACGAGCTAGTGTGAGCGATTATCCTGAGCGACAGAAGTGTGGTGACTTGCGAAACCCCTAGTGCAGCTGATTCTCTTGACAGCGAGGAAGTGATTGTAGTGCTTGTGAAACAGTGTATAGTACAGTGACAGACCTAGTGCAGCTATTTCCAGCTAGCGGACGGGACCGGACTCATTAGCGAAGAGGATTAACTGTGGTCTGTTGACAAGTGAAAGGGAAAGTATTCTCGACGTGAGGAAGCTAGAGTAAGGTAATAATTGCTGTTGAGTAGTGTATTTTTCTGGCTGCAATAAAATTAATTATTTCTTTAAGCAGTAATTGGTGTTGTGCTTTATACCCACCGTAATCCAGTTAACAAAGGTGCCACTAGGAGGTGGCACGTAACAATATGGATCACTAAACTACTGATACCACCACAATACAAGTTCGATGCAATCGCAGTGGTTTCAAACACACCAAGGAGAAAAGAATTTAAGAATATATAATAAAAAGCAGAAGAATATCACATAAAGGCTACCAAATATTGAAATTGATATTTCTCTCCCAGCATATTAACATCCCATTGAAAAGCTGAAGCTTCGAGGTCACAAATGAAGTTTGACATTTACGGAGTCAGCCATGAGAGATTGAATCTCTGAAGATAAAATGGAAAATCAAAATAGTTAAAATTATTCTAGAGTCATGATTAAGGTGTCATTCTAAGGAGGAAGGTTCAGAGAACAAATTAAGACAAAAACAAAATTTGTTTTTTTTTCACCGAAAATCGAATTCCATTTCCCCTTAAGAAAAAACTGAAGAAGCGAAACGTTTGTATTCACTGGGTTTCGCACACTCTAACCGAAATTGGAAAGTGGCAGCGAATGGAGAGGACAATATGCATTTGCAGCGATATGAACATAAAGGCGAGGCCTTTCTTCGTCGCGTTATCACAATGGATGAGACATGGGTACGTTCGTATACACCTGAGCTGGAACGGCAGACAAGCGAATGGCGTCATACAGAATCACTGCGCACAAAGAGATATCGAGCATTGCATGATTCTTTGAAACTGTTGATCATTGTGTGTTATGATTATGAAGGCATAATCTTGGTGCAAAAGTAAATGCAGACTACTACTTCCGTTACTTGGAACATCTTTTGCGCCCAGCATGCCGTCGTAAACGACCTCAGGCCATTGGGAGTCATTTTGTGTTATATGACAATGTTCGTTGCCATGTAGCCGCAACAATGAGGAATTTGTTTACAAGGTGGAACTGGGAAGTAAGCTACTCGAAAAGCCACCATATTCACCTGACATGAGCCCTTGTGATTACGACTTATTCTCAAAGATCAAAGAACCTCTACGAGGCGTTCGATCTCAATCAAGAGTTGACATTCAGAGAGCTCTAGATCGAACAGTGAGAGAGATATCCAGAAATGGTTCTGCAGATGGAGTGCGTCGTCTTCCAAGGATTTGGCAACGAATGGAAGGAGACTATAAATGAAGTTCGTCATGTCAAAATTAACCAAATATTCTTTGTGATATTATAGCAGTGTTGCCATTGCTAATCGAATGCCGTAATATTTGCAATTGAGGCGAATATTGAGAGGGAGGTGGCCATAACCTTCAGATAGGATCCATCCTGGCATTTGCATGGAGTAGGAGTGAGAAACTAGGGAAAACCACTTCTAGGGTGCCCAAAGTGGGGATCGAACCCACCTGTTCACAGTTTTGCTTCACAAGGCTGAATGTACCCTGAACCAACGCGCAGACCAGAGTCTCAATACGGTCCCGGAAACTGCATATCAGTGCTTGCATGCCTTGGTTATGCGTTCTTGCTTATACTATGCCACATTTCATTATAGTACCAGTAGCTCCGTGGGTGTTATTTCAAAGCCCGTGTAATTTTCTGCCAATGGCTATTAGATTATGTGGGTGTGCATGTCGCCTTTCTGTCGACAATCACCTGTTCGGAAGAAGAGTAATTTCACAACAATGGAACGCTGAATCAACCCAATAAGTATTAGTGTAGTGTTGACTATTTCCGCTGGATAGGCCTATGATAGCCAATCTTTCAGATGTAATAGGTTACCAGCTACTCATACAGTGTGTTGTTCCGGGTGATCACCACCACGGCTCCCTCGAGAAGACTTCTCACCTCCTGTATCTCCTCACCGGCTACCCACAGTTGCTGTTGGTGGACGTGTTACTGCAGGGACAAGTCAGGGTTAGATACCACCACACTAGCTTGCCACGGTGGGTGAGTTGATAGCGTGTCGGTCTACTAACCCCAAGATTGCAGGTTCGCTTCTGGCCGTAGTAAGTGATTTTAGAAAGGCGGCAAAAATACGACACGCATGTCATACGGAGTTGGCATGTCAAAGAACCCATTTGAATTCAGTAGGCCGTGTTCGTAGTGGCAAAATTAATCAAGGGAGTTTCCACCAACACAAAGTTCCTCATTTCTCTACTAGAAAGCGCTATAGTGTTCAAAGAGCTTGGATATCTAATCTCCTTGACTTTCATAGTGATTCAAGGAACAACGAAATTCGACATGCAAGCTACCCTCTGGGTGTCAAATTACAAAGCTTGCACCCGGCACCGAGGCCATACGATATTATTATTATTATTATTATTATTATTATTATTATTATTATATTACCAGCACACTGGCCGGCGTATTATACCTGTACAGGTCGGGGACCGACGTAGGTTGTCTCTAAACTATGTATGGCATAGAACTTAATTTTAAGGGGGTTTATGGATCACTGCGTCTAGTAATATGCTTTATTATGTGTCTCAAAATAAAATAATCTATAAACTATTGAAGGTAGAATACACAATTTTCTTAGAGTAAACGTGGAAAACCCCAGGGAAAAACAACACTCAATATTTTGTGATTAAAGTAAATGGATATAGTGAATATCTCAGCTTGCTCTTAGCTTTGATCGTTCAGCTACAATTTACGCCACAGTTTATGGCCGGTCAGCCCCGGTTGCGTAGTCGTACAGAAGGCAGTCAGCGAGCCTCAGGCATGGGCAATTGATATGTGAGTTGTGAGTTGCGCAGTAAGCAACTCACGTATCAATTGCACATGCGTGGGGCTCAGCGACTGTCTATTGTACGACTACCCAACCGGGGCTGACCGGCCATAAACTGTGGCGTAAACTGTACCTTTTGGAGTCGTTGAGCGTGCCGTAGCCCACATCCACAGTAATACGTTGGGGAGGTTAGAAATAAATGAATAAATACATAAATGGACATGGGAACACTGTGGAACAGCCATTTCAGAAGATATAAATTACTGTAGCCTACAGTATATCCCCTAGCTCACACTGCCCCGAATATAGTTTAATGACAATTTTCAAGATATTAAGTGTTGTTAATTCATTCGTTTAAGGGCCCAGGGACATCATGGTCATCAGCCCCACGTTCTTAGGTGTGTAATTAGTCTGTCTGTTAACCTGTGTTTCCTCGGAGGCAGTAGTAGCGCATGTAGGGTCACGGATGTGATAGGTGCCCCGGGACTTGAAGTGAGGTACTATCCTGGCATTTACTTGGAGGGAGTGTGGAAAACCCTGGAGAAAACCACACTCAGAATGACTACCATCAGCGTCGGGATTCGAACCTCCGATCTATGGATTTACTGCAGATGCCCATTATGGTCGTGGGGAACATTCTTAACCCGCACGGCTGCATGGCGTGTTCAAGATAATAAATCATCTAATTTGGTCTTTGAACACACTCTTCAGATTAATATAGAACACATTTCAATACTTTACCGTGCTGGTGACAATTTCATTACGTTTAAAAGTAAAATTCTTCGAGGCTATAGGTAGAACTATTTAAACTTCACCGTAAGTATCTGAGTGAGATGAGGTTGACTTGCTCACTGACTTATGTAAATTTGTTGTGCTTGTTTTAATTGAAGCCTTGGGACTCTTGATCATCACCCTCTTGTACTTGGTGTCCGTGGAATATGTCGGATCACCTGTGCTATTTTAGCTTTAATGTACAAGTGTGTGTACATCCTTGCAAAAATGGTTAAACGATTAGGAAGGAGATAAGAGTGGCATTACCTTAGGTATCACCCTGTCATGTAATATGAAACTAAAGTTTCTTTCCATGGCCGAGAGTGGAATTCAAGCCTATCATCCTTAACAGCTGCCCTCACCAGGCTGAGTATATCACATTTCATTTTTCGTAACAAGTTTAGAGTCCTACGTATATGTGCCAGGAATCAAAACTGGACCGCCTAAGAGGCGAGCTATTAAACTTACCACTAGATAACGTTGTCAGTCTTGTTAATTTGAGTCTCGCGGCTTAGCCGTGCTCAATAAATCGTGCACTACGGCTACGAGGGCAGCTGCAGCAAGTCTGCAGATCGCAGGTTCGAATCCTGGCGTTGGCAGCTGCTATTCTGAGTGTGGTGTTGCCCCGTGTTTTACCACAGTCTCTCCAGGAAAATGCCGGGATAGTGCCTTACTTCACTTTCCGAGGCACCTACCTCATCCCAGCACCCAAGACAATTACTCAAACTACTACAGTACAGTCATCACATAAATACAGGTTAACAGACAGGTTCAACACACACCCAACTACACGGGGCTGATGACCAAGATGTCCCACACCCTATAAAGGAATTAACATCAGCATGTCCTAATTTGAAATACAGCTAGTGAATTCCGTCACTCCTTTAGAAATAGGCGATCCTGAATATCTTCCCTGATTCACACAATTCCTCGAAATATGTGATTTCACTTTTATTTTGCAGACACTGGGACATTTGGCTTCTTGTACTAACTCTGCGCTCTATCGTAGGTTAAAGAAGTCAATAATATTCTTATTGGATATATTTTAAAACATATAACTTTAAAACAGCTTCCCGATCAGATAGGGTTGCCAAATAAGACAAAGCATATCGAATAGAGAACAAAGCAAAGCAAAGCCAAGCCAACTCCATACTGGCCATGGAGGCCCTGGGAGTAGTGGAAGGTAGAGGCTTCGAACAGAGAACACAGACTGAAAAGAGATAGGGTATATCACATAATGCAAAAGGGGGTTGATAATAATTACAAACGAGTCACATATTTTTAATACCATTTTTAGTATTATACAGGAGGTTCCTCAGGGTCTGTATCGACCCTTATAAAGCGTAGGGAGCGGCATCCCTGAAATCTGCGGCAGGATTCCTCCGGATCTGAAGACCTGGACCATGGATTTCGAGATTGACCCACGGCTTTCTTCCATAAGTTCAACTACACATGTTTCCTCTCCGTGGTATGCTCGTTGGAAATAGGGTTTGGTCGGTTCATCTATTTGCCTCTTCTCAAGATCGACTGCTGAAGGCTGAGCATGGTTCCTTTCTAATCGTACTGTGGGATCGATAACTTTGAGTCCTGTCCAGCGCGATGATATCTATACGCCGGGTGATTCCTCCTTGAACGATGTGGTGGACCTCTTCATGAACTTCAAAATTATTATTTACAAAAGGTTTTGCAAATGACTTCGTTTTTCGATGATGCCTGAGTTCCTCAGAAGCTTTCCGAAGTAGCAAAGGCTAAATACGCCGGAAAGGGTCTCCATCTCAATGCAGTGTCTGCAGTGGGTATCATATTGACTTAGTCCGGGGGTTCTCAACTGGTAGTACGCGTACCACTTGTGGTACGCGGGAACGTTTTAGGTGGTGCACGTGGGTGATACGAGTGTTCAAAAATACAGGAGGAGAATTTATCTGCATTTCCTACTCTATGATCATTTTTTTAAGAAAATTAAATATCTCCAATGCCAGATGTGGTTGCTGATATCACTCTTCACTTGGAAGCCCATCAAGAAAGTTTTGATAAACATGTCTCCGAATATTATTCCAAATTTAACTGGACCAGAAATCCTTTTTCGGAAATCTCACCAAATGAGTTGAAATTAATAGAAAGTTTTATCGATCTAACAGACGATAGTTCCATGAAAAACTGTTTTAAAGCGAAATCTTTAATTAACTTATGGATCGGAAGTAAAACTGAGTACCCAATGATCTTCCGGAAAGCTGTGCTATTTTTGATGCCATTTGTTACAAGTTACTTGTGGGAGAGTGGATTTTCTGAAATTTTTTACATCAAATATAAACATACATAGAAACGGAATTAGTGTTGAAGAGGACTTAAGAGTGAAGTTAAGTTCAATTACTCCTGATATTGATATTTTAGTCTCAGGCAAACAACAACAACAAGTTTCACACTAAAAGTAGATTTTGGATGATGTTGATGTTTTTTTCTTCCTTAAATGTACTAATTGTATAAATTGGTATGTTTTTATACCTATGAGTAATAAATAAAACTGTAATTTGCAATAATCGTTTAATTTTTTGCTCTATTGTGAAAATGTTATCAATATATATAGGCTATGTCTATATATTTTTAAATTAAAATTAGCAAGAAAAGATTGAAAAACAATTTAGATATATATTTATTGGAGTCTTGATAAAGGGTTATAATAATAATAATATCGTATGGCCTCGGATGCCGGGTGCAACCTTTGTTAATTGACACCCAGAGGGCAGCTTGCGTGTCTAATTTAATGCTCCTTGGAGCGTAATGAATGTCAAGGAGGTTAGATATCTAAGCTCCTTGATGCTATACCACTTTCTAGTAGAGAAATGAGGAACTTGGTGTTGGCGGAAAATCCCGAGATTAATTTTGCCATTATGAACACGGCCTACTGAATTCAAATGGGTTCTTTAACATGCCAACAACGTATGACATGAGTATGGTGATTTTTTTTTGCCTTTCAAAAATCACTTACCATGGCCAGGAACGAACCTGCAAGCTTGAGGTTGGTAGTCCGACACTATAACCAGGTAATTTAATTAAAATAAAACAAGCCATTGGACACTTTTCCGACAGTAAATAGGCCTATATGTTTCTAAAAAATATAGGACTGTTGGTACGCCAACATTTCTAAAACTTTCAAGTGATACGCAGTTGCGTACTTGATTAGTCCATGAAGAGCTCTCAGTGGAACAACGTTTAAACGTTTACTTATTCGGCAGTATTTGTTAACATTTACCTTTAATCGTTATTGCAAAATTGAAGTGCCTGTCCTCATTTAACTGCCAACCATGAAAAGTGAACATGGGTCACATTAGGCCTACGTGTCTACATTAACAATACTACAAGAAGACCGTTATACCTCAAATCAAGTTTATTTTTCTCCATTCCTGAATTTATAACCTGCACGCAACCTTCTGTGGGTGAATATTCCATGCCGTCAGCTCGATTGAGACCCTCAGATGGCAATCACCATCCCATTAAGTTCTACAAGTAACATTCACTGTTGAAATCCACACAGTTTTATGCAGTTCACCGAACATAATTTTCGTTCCAACGCCTCAAAGGTGAGTTACATGAAGCCTGTCAAAATACCTAAGATGTTGCTAACATTCCCGCGTTGTTTCGTTCTAGTAATATGTAGTACGATGTCACTATACCGGTTTAGATGTCGCATATTAATCTGAAGTTACACATATTATAATAAATATGTTGGTTGGTTGCTCAGTTTAGGGGCTTCGACAACGCAGTCATGTAACCCCCTGTACTTTGGGTGTGTGTAGAATCTGTCTAATAACCGGTGTTAATTGTGATGGCTGTAATAGTGTGTGTTATCTGTAATTCAGGTAAGGACTGCAGACGATCAATTTCAAGTATTTCCTACTTTTGCTACCAAATGCTACCGTCAACGACACCTAGCTTTGCATTTGGCTACTAGATGCCACCGCAACCGGCACCTGGCGAAGAACGTTGGAACATAATAGAGCGTTAATCAAATCTCACCTACAAATTTAGCTTCACACAATTGTAGTTAGTGGATGGTTCTTTTACATGTCATAAATGTATGACATGGGCCCGCCGGATTTAATTGCCCTCCGAAGAAAGTCATACTGAGGGATTTTTAACGCACATAAAAATTCCGACAACTTCGGCCGGGTTTGAACCCGCGATCTTGGGCATAGAAGCTCATCATGCTACCAACTACAGTGCGTAACCGAAGCCTCATAATACATATGATGAGGATAGGTTGAAGGAAAATGTTCCGCAAGTATTCAGTGAATAAATGTGCTCAATGTAACTTGTTAACGGATGTATTATTTTGAGGACAATGCGAAGCAAATTGCTCATTTGTTCCTCGTGTACCTCACTGGGTAGCAGGTATGTCATCAAACAAGAAACTTTATTAAATGAAAATAAAATACATTCCTAATGAAACCGAAAGTATACCATTAGATCATGAAAATAACTGGATTAACTTATTTCCCAGTCGTGCGAACAAATCCAATAATGATACAGCTGGGGTTGGTTAAATACTTGCTCTGGAATGCTCTAGATCCCAATGGATTTACTCATGACGGGATGATTTGGTGACAAACTCCTATGAAATTGAGCTCTGAGCGGAGTGAACCAGCGAACACAGAAATTATTTGAAATAGAGTTTCCACGTTAGTGGGGCCGATAACCTCAACGTTAGGCCCCTAAAGAAAAATAACAACCATCATCATCATCATCATCTCCACGTTAGCACTGACATCGTGTTGAATTGATGCCCATCATCGTCTCTAGTCTTGCGGTGCCAACGTTATTGTTGAGGTGGGTGTTTCGGAGTTGATCGCTTTATTGGATTATAATTGTTTGTCTGCATTAATGTGACATACTGTTGCCTTCAGGTGTTGTAGTAATTCAGTACGCAAAGAAGAATGTTTCAGAATTATCATGGTTAGGCAGAAATGTAATTTTAATGGAGATTCTGCGAATACCTTCCGCATAAAATGCTGAAATCAATCCATAACAGCATCTCGTACCTCCGCGTAGGAGGAAAATCTATGCCTCTTTGGGAATTTCGTCAATGGTCCAAACAGATGAAATTCGCAGAACGCGGCAAATCCGTCATTTCCTCACGACCATCAAGGGTCATTCGCGACCAATACGTAATACTTGTTGTTGACAAGCACTTTTTGTCATATAAAGCAACCATTATCCGATGAATCACCACTGGATTGCAACCTTCTGCAGTTTAAACTGGATTACTGCTCGTTGGTCTTGCTTGGACGGGTTCTGAATATCACCAGCCATCTTGACGTGACGCCTCTGTAAAGAAAAAAGCAGTGCACAAGTATCCAACCACAGTGCATGAGATATACACTCAAATAGGTAAAAATAACATTGAGAACGAATACAAAATAATGAACAGTGTCATCCAACAGTGCACAAACGTAACGTTATTAGGGGTAACAATCTCAGGCAACCTTAATTATAACATCCAAAGTGAAGAGGCAAGATGTAAGGCCTACAATGCTCAGGGTTTCTTGTACAGAAAGCTGAAATGTTGTAAACTCAGAGCTCTAACAAAGGAAGTATCAGGTAAGACCGGTCAAAACCCATCTTGAAAGTTTGTGGACGCAATGGTTGTAATATAAGAGGACAACGTGTGGGAAATCAGTTGTCAGATTGAACCCCAAGGCTCCAAAATCATGTGGCGAATCTCTCATGTAAATCAATGGGAGGTAGCGAGTACAGTACATGTTGGAATGGACAGTCCTGACTGCCCAAGCACTCAAGGCCGGTGGGAAGAAGCCGCACGCTCCAGTCAGCATATACGCCCCGCCTCGCTACTACTCCGAGTGCCACAGGGATGTCCAGCTCCTCCATCCGTCATGCCTGCGTACCAGGATGTCTGGTACGATTTCGGAGCCTTGCAGTTCAATCAGGCGGCTGATTTTCCACACGGTGTCCTCTTATAGTACAACGATTGCGTCCACAAAGTTTCAAGATAGGTTTCGACCTGTTTTACCTGATACTTCCCTTGCAAGGATGGCCTACATATGCATGGTCCGCCCGATAATAACGTACGGCTTATCTGCTGGCATCCACTACAGCGGTGTGTACAGCACCACGCAGTGAGGCTAATAGCTCGTCGTTCCCCTTCTCCTTTGTCAAAATTCCCATCTATAGAGGTAACAACCAAACAAACCGATTTGATTTTCCTCAGAAAACCCTCACAGGTTCTGTTGCTATAATCCCTTTTGCCGACTGTCATTGGCATATCGGTCTGTTCGAAGAGGACGAGGCCTAAGTCTCATTCCGCCCTTCGCTCGTAGCAATGCCTACCTGCCAGGTTCCTACGGTCAGTCTACGTGGTTATGGAACACACTTCCAGGGTATGCCAAAAACATGCCTCTTCGAAAATTCAGGCCGTACATATAAAAGTAAATTGTGTAAATAAACTTTTGTGTGAGTGATTGACTGACTCGTTGAATGAATGAGTATCGGAATGAATGAATGTATGGAGTGATAGAGGTCATGAAAAAGCGCGCGTGATAGAGAGAGTGAGTGAACATGATAAAACTTTCTATATTTATCATATTATTAATATATTCTAAATATGTAATAATGCAAATATATTTGCAAAACATGTAAATACTGTATTATAAAAAGGAAATGTAGATTCAAGTTGTGCCAGTGAAGCATAAAATACAGAATGCATGTGGTGCTTGCCATTTTCACTAGACATTCCATATTTCCTGTATGATTTCTGGTAAATAATAATAATAATTATAATAATCATAATAATAATAATTATTATAATATAATAATAATAATAAATAAGAAGAAGAACCAGACATTACTATGGCAGAAGTGGAATGATCAGTTAGGAAGATGAAGATGGGGAAAGCTGTGGGAATCGACGAAGTGGCAATAGAAATGATCAAGGCAGCAGGACCAGTGGGACTGCAGTGGACATACAGGCCTCTCAGGAGTGTGTGGAGAGAGAAGAAAGTACCTGAAGCCTGGAAAAAGGGAATAATATTGCCGATATTCAAGAACGGAGACCGGAAGGTGTGTGGTAACTACCGAGGAATCACCATCATCTCGCATGTTGCCAAAGTAATGGAAAGAATCATAGAAAAAAGAATTAGAGTAAAGGTAGAAAGCCAAATAGAGGAGGAGCAGTTTGGATTTAGAGGGGGCAGGTCAACAGTGGAACCCATTTTCATTCTGAGACAGACCATTGAAAAGAGTTCGGAATATGGGAAGGATATGGTAATGACTTTTATTGATCTAGAAAAGGCCTATGATTGCATCCCTAGAAGAAAAGTTGGGGAAAGCTTAACAAATAGGGGGATAGGCAAGGAACTGAGAGACATGATAAAAGGAATGTGCATGGAGTGCTACAGTAGTGTGAAGACTAGATTCGGGACATCGGAATGGTTTAAAATTGACACGGGACTAAAGCAAGGAAGTGTGTTGTCACCATTATTGTTCGCAATGGTGATGGATGACATCGTGAAGGCAGCAATGAAAGAATATAGTAGGGCAAAGATGAAGGTAGTGTTGTTTGCAGACGACGTAGTGATCTGGGGCGAGGATGAGATGGAGGTACAAGAAGAGTAAGATGTAATAAATGAAAAGATTGAGCAATGGGGATTAAATATAAATGTGGAGAAGAGTAAAACAGTGGTGATGAGTAGAGATAAGAAAGAAGGAAAAGGAGTAATCAAAGTAGGAGAAAAGGAATTGGAAGTGGTGAAACACTTCAAATACTTGGGAAGTGAACTGACTGAAGATGGAAGACTAGATTTGGAAATTAGCAGAAGAATACAACTCGGGAGTGCTTTCTACCAACAGGTACGGGGACTAGTATGGAACAAGGATATACCAATTAAAGACATATGCAGCAGAAAGTTGGACAATGACTAAGAGGGATGAGAGCAGGGCAGCTGAGATGAGATTCCTGGGAAGTATGGTCCAGAAAACGAGGAGGGACAGAGTGAGAAATGAAGATATACGGAAAGAACTGGGAGTACAGAAACTAAATGACAAACTGGAGCAAAACAGATTGAGATGGTTTGGACATGTCAAACGGATGAATGAAGTAAGGCTACCAAGACGAGCACTGGAACGACGGATGACAGGGAAGAGAGGACGAGGAAGACCAAGAATGCGTTGGATGGACTCGGTGGAGAATAGTATTAGAAAACGGAATCTGGATTGGAACACCGTGTCGGAAGAGGAATGGTGGAACGACAGAACAAAGTGGAGAGGAACCATATTTGTCCCCACCCAGTGTCAGCTGAAAAAGGGGAAATGAAGATGAATGGATGAATAATAATAATAATAATAATAATAATAATAATAATAATAATAATAACTATCGGACCCTTGCGAGAACTCTCGAATTATGGGTTCTGTGCGCCCCATATGTACAGACTAGCCGCCCGGCGCTAGTGCTATGCGGGCTGTACGCGATACAGTTCTGCCAGGGGCTATCGTCTTGTTTATTTGTTTAATAGCACTTTTTAAATAAATAAATATATTTCCGTTGACTTATCAAGAAATACAATATTTTTCCTGTGCTCTTGAGACGATTTGGAAGATTTAGGTACAAACCACACCTTTTAACTACCTCTGGTTTAGGATCTCGAGTTTTGTGAAACATACACCTTAGCGTATTATGTAATAAGATAATAACACGATTTGCTCATATGTATTTCCAAAATCAAGCAATAATAATTCACGTAGGATATTTTGAAAGTGTTCCAATTGAGCACGCCTCGCAAATATCTTAATTTCTTATGTTAGTGGTTGTATTTTATCTTATTTTTCAATCTGTGAATCAGAAGAACGCAAATATTCATGATACGTAGATTGAAAGATTTGCCAAGACTGGTATGAACTAAAATATATCCTGAATTAGAAGCCAGAAGCTGATGCGTTTTCATATACATGAACACACATTTGCTCCTTGTCACTTTAGTAAAGTGTACACAGGTTGTGAAGAAACCTTCTCTGTTTCTACAAAGCTGCGATTAAACCTTTGAGTTCAGTCATATCCAGCGCTTTGTGAAGTAATAATCAGCCGAGTGGCCGTCATATTCCTACAGTAGTCTGTCATATGCACCATATTATACAACATAGTTTAGATTATGATAAAATTCAGTACGATAAGTTTTAATTTTTTAATTAAGGTTTTCACAGCTGAGATTCCTTTTGGTTTGATAGGACAGAAATTAAACAAACAAGGCTAAAATACTGGGAATTTAACAGAGAGGCCTCTGATAACATAACCCATTTATATTTTAATTCTTTACAATGTCAAAAGATTATCAACTTACTAGGTTTGATTAAAAAGTAAAAAGGAGGCCCTGATGATAAAACGAGTGGTTATATAACAAACTAGATGAAAGTCATATCACGGAATCCATTATTTCTATTTGATGTAACATTGCCGTTTCAGTGTGATATCGTCAAAAGTAATATTGATAATATCATGGTTTGTTTAATTTGAACGGCAAGTTAGTTGATCTCAAAGTTATTTCGCAGACTCTTGTCGACATGTGGCATATCCATCCAAACAATTTGTTTACCTAAGTGTGTGTTTCCCAGTTTGGGTTTCAGTGATGGGAGAAAATTGTTTGAATTATGGTTTCTAGCTTTTTACCAAGTGTCATACCACAAACGGTATCACTATCAGAACAAGGAGCAGCTTCATCCAGAACAAAAAGGAAGGAAGCATGTAGTGTTGCGTAAATTTAATATGGCCATCATAAGACACGGGACCTCCTTTTTACGCGGAATCCAAGCCAAGGAACGTGACATTTGACGTAGAAAATTCTACTTGACCACTGCACTATCACGCCCCATTATCCAGAGAACTAATGTTGTAATATTGGTGCTGATAGCAGCCATGCTGATTGTGAACTAGCTTTGAAATTTGAAAGGTACGATTCTGACCAGACCGCGAGGGGGTAGTAATACTCTACGTCTATGTCCTTACCATGTTTCCTTGAATTTGCTTCAGCCAATCCAAATTTATTATATACACACACGCACACGGAAAAATAATCCCATAAGCTTATGTTTTATGTGATGAAAATGCGCAAAAAATGAACACATCTAAAGAAGAAACCTAGAAACAGCATATTTGCATAGGACACTGCAGAGTAGGGCTCGGACTGTGATTCGAATGATTTGCCACTACGGTATTCGAATATTCGAGGGACACGAATATTTCGCGAATACGCGAATAATGTTCGAATATTCGAATATTATTCAAATACCATTGTTATTCTGGTATTCGAATATATTGTATTCGAATAATTTGAAAGGTTTGCCCATTGTTTTAGCCTATTTTTCACATTTTGCAAAAATGAGGAAAAAATAGACTTATGAGATCGATACAGGCAAATGTGTGTCTGTCTGTTCCCCCCCCCCCCCTATCAAGTCCTAAACGACTGCAACAATCGAAACCAAATTTGGTGTGAGTAAAGATCTATACCTGAATATCTCAAGCCCATATTTGAAAATGATGTCAGTGCTACCAACTGCTAAAAACCGAAATTGAAATTTGAGCTCCATGTTGGATATCTTGCAAGGTAAGCATGAGAGCTATTCCAAAATTGGCACACATGTAGATAACCTAATAATATTTCAGTTTAATTTCCAGGAGGCCATACATGGCAGTGTTGCCAAAATGATTCTGAGCCTGCTGATACATGGAGGAAATAATAAGTGCAGATGCCCTGAGCTCGTTTGAGTGAAGCCAAGCGCTGCGTCCAAAGTGGGCGTAACCTTAACTTGTATTCGGTATTTCGTGACTTGCATTTGGTTGTACGAATCGAATAAGTGTTCTGTTTATTAATTTTAAGGTTCGTATTCTTGAATATCAAAATGTGTATGAACAATGAGTGAAAGTGGCTGTGCTCGAAATTAGGCCTAAAAATTGACAAATGCCTGAACACCAATAAGAACTTAAAATCAATTTCGTGTAGGCCTAAATACCGTGATTAGTTCGGCATCAATATGATAGTTCCCAAGATGTTCCTTCTTTGGTAAAACTCGCACCTTTAGACACCTGTAGGCTATTCAATTTAATCAGTGTGTCAGCGTATTTATACGTTGCTCTGTGTCTTTCTTACAAAACAAGCCTTGCATAGGTGCTCTCATATTTCTATTTAAATTGGCTTTTAAAACAATAACGCAGCTTATTTTTACCAATTACCGTGATGTACAGAATGTATTCTGCATATCAAAAAAAAAAAATCTTGACTTGTCATTGCAGTTTTATGTCACTAAATTCCAAGACTAGTTGGAGTGGTTTACGGCTCTAAGCATAGGAACAGCCATTTTCTTGCTACCCAAAGTGGGCGTGCCGTTTGGCTTCAGCAGCTTGCACTAGGCAGCGCAGCGAAGGCATCTCCTTCTGTTCTTTCCTCCATGTGCTGATAGGTCCAATTTTTAAATGCATACACCTTCTACACTATCAATTGGATTTCAACCAAATTTCGTATGTACTATGTGTACATAATCAGATATGAGTGAGCGTATTCTTAAGAGCCGCCACGGCTGCCAACTGTTAATAAATGCTCTCTCTATTTTTTTAAATCCAAATACCAATATATCAGAAAGTATGCAAGTCAACAGCTTTAAACTATGCACACGTACAGTACCTGACATTACAGATTAATTTGGAGTAACTAATATACGTCAGTGCTGCCAACATGATTCTAAGCTTGCTGATAGGACCAATTTTTAAATACATGTAACTCTATACTAACAAATGGATTTAATCCAAAATTGGACCAACAAGAGATATAATGTGTCAGTTTTTTTTAGCGTATGGCTTTTAGTGCCGGGAGTGTCCGAGGACATGTTCGGCTCGCCTGTTTTGTAGCTGCTTCGAGACGGACACCCAATGGGTGAGCTACAAGTACCGTTGGGGAGGAAAGTTGGAAGGGAAGGGCGTGGAGTTGGAAGGTAGCGGCTGTGGCCTATAGTTAGGGACCAACCCCGGCATTTGCCTGGAAGGAAGATGGGAAACCACAGAAGACCATCTTCAAGGTTGCCGGCGGGGGGATTCGAACCTCCTCGCCTCCCGGATGTGAGCGACTGCCATTAGTCATGCCGTAACGACCACGGCTAACTCACCCGGTATGTGTCAGATTATTTCTGACCAACACATCCATGACATTGTTGCCATCATGATTTTAAGCGCGCTGATAGATCCAATGTCTAACTGCATGTAACGTTCATGCTATCCATTGGACTTCAACCAAATGTTGTATTCTGTACCGGTACCTTAAGAGATGAACTAAGAAATATTCAGTCACCAGGGCTGCCAACTGTAGTGCTCAATTAGGCTACATTATGCCAGGTATATTTCGAACTAATTAGAAGTGTCGATATTACCAACTTAATTTCGTCATTATTCTAGATAGTCTATATAGATTAATCATTGGCATGAATCTTAAATTTTAAGAAAAGACGGCTCTTTATTTCGTCACGGAACTTCTTGTTCATTATTTGGATTGACTGTTTCGTACGAATATTCTATTCGTATCGTTCGAATTACGGTATTTGTCTCATTCCTCTATCTATGAATTCAACCTTCACGCGTGCGTTTCCGCCGCGCCCGGTTAATACGCTATTCCGGTTATTATGCGACTTTTTCTCGTCTTAAATGGGTTTTTGCTGTAAGTTATTGCGGAACAGGTTATGCATTTGCAAATTATTTAGTATGTCAGTGCTTTTATATGAGTGAATTTCGTAATTAAAAGTTTTGTTCAACAGTGATAAGAAATTAAATTGAGGCTTGAAAAGCAATACTGTTGCCGTTTAGAGGAAACGCACTCTATGATTTGGAGATATGTAGACAAGTACAACTTTTGTACTCAGGAAATAAAGTTAGTTCGGCCAAATAAGACAAAAGTAGCATGTAAATAATTATTTGACCCATGGTATTTAATAAATGAAAAAACCACGAAACCTACTATGACATGTCAATTCTTTAATTCAGGGAAGAAAACAGAATACAAGCTAACCCGTGTTTGGGTAAACGACGATATATTGCCTAACGTTTTTACAAAACCAAATATTAAAAATAAGAAACTCGTCGTGTCTTCTCTTAGCGCCGTGCAAATGCACAATTCCATCAACATAAGCACAACATTATCGACACGAGTACTTGAAAGAAAAATAAATATAAGAAATTTCAGTGTCAACAGGCTTTTAACTCAAAGATTATTTCGCGCGAAAATTTTGTTATTTTGGACAAAAAAATCAATTTGTCAACATTGTCAGGTTCAAGGCATGTTCTTTTGGCATTAACAATGTTGCCACCCGTGGAAAAATTTATTTCTGATTGAACGAAGGTGCCAGGAATGCATAAGAACTTTCTCGCCAACTGACTTATTCTGGGGTATACATTTTCATTAGCCTTCTACCATTTCAGGGGTCACCTACAGTTTCACGGGTGTTCCTAAAGATTTCCAGCTCTTCGGCCACAGTTTTCCTGCGCGGGGACGTATATGGAAGCTAGAAAATGAAGTCGCAAGTCCCTTTCAAGGCTGGACGAGTGTGAGTGAGGTTGTGGTTGTGAAGCATCCGAATCTTCTTCGGTATCATAAGAAAGCATCTGCACTTGTAGTTCCACCCAAATCTTTTCCGTGTCTTGTGCATTTTCGTGTAAAAGATTTTTGTAACGTGAACCCACAGCAGACGCTAATTGGGTTAAACTTAGACCTGAGGTCGGTTCTTCATCACTAATGCGAAATCGTCTTTTAAGAGCCCCAGAAATTGTCGATTTTAGAGATTTTGATGTCTTGCTCTGTGAGTCGTCATCCTCATTTTTAGCCTATTTTGAATTTTGAAAAAAAAAAAAAAAAAAAGGCTTATGAGATCACCTTTTGTCCGTGTGCCTGTGTTTGCGTGTGTGTGTGTGTGTGTCCCTAATAACTTCTATACGGCTGGAGCGATTTCAATGAAACTCGGTAAGTTCATAGCACTACTCCGGGCGACCCCGACCGTGCCCTTCAAATTTTGTTACGTCTCACTAATCCAACATGGCGGCTGTGCGAAATATTTCACCAGCATTCAATATCTCCGAAACTATTCCCGATATCACCCTGGAATTTTTACGGTGATAAAGGGAACTACTAGAAGTTCACCATGTGCCTATTGAAAAACTGGTAACTACAAAACCAACATGACGGCTATCGAATTTGCGACTTTTAAATAGACGTTTCTCGCGATATAACCAACCAACCGCAATAAAACTTGGTACAGTGTATGTTTATACACATTGTAATGCACCGACATCAAACTTCGTTCAATTGTTTACATAACCACAAGATGGCGGATGTGCGAAATATTTCACCGGCATTCTATATCTCTGAAATTATTAGCGGTATCCCCCTGAAATTTTGTACGGAGATAAAGGGCACTACTGGAAGTTCATCTATAAGACTTTCAAAAACCGGTTAACTACAAAACCAACATGGCGGCCAAGCGAATTAAAAATGTTAATAGACCTTTCTCGCGATTTATTGTTCCAAACACAATGAAATCTGGTACAGGAAATGTTTATACACATTGTAATGCACTGGTATCCAATTTAGTTCAATTGTTTACATAATCTCAAAATGGCGGCTGTGCGAATTTTAAAATGAAGTTTTTATTTCTTGTGTCGTAATCATGCGATCGAAGTGAAAATTTGAATAATGAACCTACGCAATAATTTTCCTTTAATGGTACATGACTCTATGGCCTATTCTGCAAGGTGACCATCCGAAATATTTAGACGGCTCTGAATATCTACGAATCTATTATAGCAATCAAACTGAATTTTTTATGTGCATAGGGGCTATGAATTTAAGTTCACCTATAGGACTTTAAATAACCTGGTGATCACAAATCCAACATGGCTGCGACATGAGTTATAAATATTCACATGGACGTTTCTCGCAATTTAACCATCCTAGTGCAGTCAAACTTGGTACAGTAAATCCTTATACGAATGTTAATCCACTGGCATCTAATTTATTTCAATTGTTTCCATAACAACAAGATGGCAGCTGTGCGAAATTTTAAAATCTCCTATTTACTTCTTGTGTCCTAATCATGCGATTGAAATTTGAATGCTACACGTACACAATAATCTTCATGTAACAGTACATAACTCTAGGACCTACATATATAAAATCCAACATGGCGACCATCCGAAATATTTAGTCGGTTCTCAATATCTACGAATCTATTACAGCAATCAAACTGAAATTTTATATGTTCATAGTGGCAGTTAACATAAGTAGGATATATGAAAATAGGCTGTATAATTCTTCACAGCACTACTTGTTCATTTTTAGCCTACTTTCGATTTTTGCAAAAAATGAAAGTAGACTTATGAGATCAACACAGGGCCAAAAAATTGTGTGCCTGTCTCTGTGTGTGTGTGTGTGTGTGAGTGAGTGTGTGTACTATGTCTGTCCCCCCTATCAATTCGAAGACGGTGAAACCGAATTGAACGAAATTTGGTACAGAGATAGAACTGGCAAAGGGCACCTCAGTGTCATGTTTTATATTGCCGCCATATTTACCAAAACGTAATGGCGGCCATTCAAATGGTCAAAACTTAATAATGCATTACGACCAAACTAATCATCAGATCTTTACCAAATTTGGTAACAACATACCTTCATATGGGACGCGTCTTGTGCCCAAACTACAAGGTCATCAACCGTACCATTTCAGGATGGCGGCCGTGTGAATTATGCAAACTTTATAATCCATAATCTGTTCTAAACGACGTGGTTCGTTCGAAATTAAAAGTTTATATTGTAATATTATAGTCGAGAAGTGACTTTAAAAATCTGAGTCCTCTCGGTTATTTGACAAGATGGCAGCTGATCTCTCGTTATGACCTATATTTTACTAATTTCAGTATGTTGCATGCAATATAACCTACTGATAAAAATAATATGAACTTAATATGAAATGAACTCGGTTTGAAATATACTCCAGTGAAGAAATCTTCAGTCCAAGTGATTATTTGCTAATACAGTTCGTTATATGTATTTGATCGATACCGCTTGAATTGTGAGTGTACGATTGGCTGTGTGGTTAGGCTTCCCGTCTCTCACGAGGCTGGCCGGGGTTCAAATCCTATCAGAATTGAACTTTTTTGCTTGAATTTTTATATATTTAATGTTACTTGAGTACTGAGACGTTATAAAATAAAGCGTTATATGGTGCTTTTTGCAATGGAAAATATATATTTAATTAAAACGACATTCTCCACTTGAGTGACATCTACCAGCCTTCAGTTGTACTATGCAGAAACTAACCACAGACCTCTAGATGCGAGCTGCACTCTTTACCGACCAGTGAGTGAACCCGGTCTTAACGACTACTAGGAGTAATAATACAGTGACATTCGTTTATTCCTTGTGCACAGAGGCGTTGTTGATAACCTCAAAACTTGCAATATGTATGATTTGGAGATGGATTATTTTGTTATAGCCTATCGTGTATTTAAGATTAGTCTATACATTTACGGGTTGCGAAGTTACTTCACTTAGTCCTATATCCTCTTCGTACACGACACAGAACAACAACGTGACGTCAGTTTCTGATCTGCTCTGATTGGCTATTACATTGCTACAGTCGGGTAGTTGGCAGTCGAGGATAAAATTCTCGACTTCCGACTACCGTCTACCGACTGCCAGCTACCAACTGCAACTGCATGTTGTGTATGGTGCCTATAGTATACACGGGGTCGATCGCGACTGCCGACCGAGAACTACCAACTACGGACTGCCGATTGCTCATTTTGGATGGGCCTTATTAGAGCAACGAAGTTTCAATTATTGTAAGTAGTCGGTTTTTGGAGTGTTTGCTGATGAAATTGCAAAATGCTGGTGTTAATTATAAACTATGGTTTGAACGCCACTGCTCAAATCCGGTGTGCCAATTTGCACTTCGAATAGGAAGAAATTAGGAGATGATAAGGACAGAGAGCTATAGCTATACCCATACATTTAGGGGAATGTAGGCTATATGTCCTTTCCCGAACGTCTTGTTTAATATTCGTGAGGTTGCGAATATTCGAATAATATTCGCTGTTTTCGCACTATTCGGTATTCGAATATTATTCGAATATGCGAATACGCGAATATTCCGAGCCCTACTGCAGAGGCAGTTGCGTACTGTGAAGAGAGTAAAAACCTCTCCTTGAGCATTAAATCTCTGAAACCATAGTAACTATGTGGCTTGCTGAACGAGTAGTCTGTTCTTTCGAACATCGCACTGTGTCAGTAAACATTATACACATGCCAAGATAACGCCAATGTGCACAATTCGTGCTATTAATTGTAATTGGGGGGCTTGGTGGCGCAGCGGTCAAGCTGTAGGCCTCTCACCACGGTGGACCGGGTTCGATTCCCGGTCAATGCATGTGAGATTTTCAAAGTGAAATGCCATATCCTGTGGTTCGGATTCCACGTAAAAAGGAGATCCCGTGGTTCATGATCTCGAGATTAATGGTCACGTAAAAACTGCAATCTTCCTTCCTTAATTGCAATTCTGAGAGTTCGTACTGTGGGCTACAGGAGGCTGGAAAGTCACTCCTAAGAGCTGGCCAACATGTTGGACGTGAGACAGTGTTGCCAACCCCAGTTGAACCAAAAGAAGGAGATAACCATTCAAAGAAGAAGGAGATTGAAGTAGAATATCAAATTTCAATGGGTGTCACCTTTTACTTAAATATACACGGATAGTGGTTATCACATTCAAAAACGTAACTGAAAATTCATCCAAAACCTTTAAAACATAATTTTTTAGGTAGTCTACTCACCTATAGATTATATCTTGTCTCACAGCTCAGGGACTTCACTATGATCTCTTACCAGGAACAGATACCGATATAACAGTGTAGTGCTTACCACAAAGGTTGAGGTGGACAAAGTAATATTTGATTGACATGATCACGGTCGATAACCTTATTTATCATACAGTATATGCTCTAACTACCTTGGATAACCATGTTGCATGAAGACACATTAATGTTAACTCAATGTTTCTTAGCCTTCGATAATTGGCACATGCCTTAGCACCGATTTAACTTTGGTTTTTGAAATAATGTATAGTTACTTAAGCGGACGCAACGAAGCGGACTCTGACAGCGGAGGGCAATCTCAATAACCCCAGCTAGTTTCCCAAATTTATTACTAGAGAAAAATCTTTGACCCGGAAACTAAGCAGCACTCAACCTATGAATGTTCGACCACCTCGACCAAAAAAATCGATACTGTTCAAAAACACTAAGTCTTTGCTGGATTTTTCTTCACAATTCAGAAAGGTCGTTGCAGTAACTTTAGAAAAATACTTCCATGTTTACATCCGATCACTGCTACATTTCTTGGATCGTTGTCTGGCTCCACAAGACGACTAGCCATTGGACTGACTGACGAATGGCCCTTACGTTCATTTTAAAACAAATTTCCACTGCTCGACCTTTTTGTCCGATGGTAGCACCGGAACAACTCTGGCTATTAAACTTTTAGAGGATATTGATCTGTGTAAAAACCACCTACCTGAGGCTTATGTAGCCAAATAACATAGGGGAACAATTTGTAACTTAAATTCTGTTGACTTCGATTTTTAGGCTGTTTCATAGGTAAATTGACATGCTGATTCCAAAACTGTAATTAGTTTTTTCCTATCACGTCAAGTTTTTTTTCTACAGTTGTTGCGCATGCGATTACGCGGATATACCAAGTATCCGTGTTTTCTGTGTATGTAGGACAGCAGATCTCGTGAGATGCATTGGGTGCAGTCAAAGTGGCTGCCAAGATCTGACATGTAACCTGGTGATCCAAACATTGTAAGTCAGCCACTTGTCGACAGAAAAAACATTATATTTCCGCCTTTGCTTACAAAACTAGGTCTCATGAAGTAATTTGTTAGAGCTCTGTCAACTGAAGGGGACTGTTTTAATTATATCATTTCGGCATTTCCTAGCTTTTCATATGAGAAGATAAAGGCTGGTGTCTTTGATGGGCCACAGTTTCGGCAACATATTAAAGATGAACGTTTCATAGAAACAATGACCGAACTTGAAAAGAATGCTTGGTTGGCATTCAAAAGTATTGTCAAGGACTTTCTAGGAAATACACGAGCCCAGAATTACGTCGAAATTGTTCAACAACTCTTAGAGAGCTTTAAAAATGCTTGGCTGTAACATGAGTAACAAACTGCATTTCTTACATAGCCATCTTGCTAACTTTCCATAAAATCTTGGTGCTGTTAGCGATGAACAGGGTGAGCGATTCCACCAAGATTTAAAAGTCATGGAGGCAAGGTATCAAGGTAGATGGGATGTCAATATGATGGGTGACTACTGTTGGAGCATCAAGCGAGAATGTCCCCAGATTTAACATTGTAGGAAAAGTTATAAGCGAAAATTTGTACCCTAATATCTTTTTTTTTAAATTATTTGTATAAACACAATTTAACTTTTAATATTACACACATCAAAAAAAGTTTTGCATCACCTCGGTTCCCAGATCTCCGGCATATAGACATTGACTGTGTATATTGTATCCAAGATACAGTCCCTTTGACTGTTCATAGATGTCACTAAAACTGCTCAAAGATGTAAACAACCATGCATGAGCAGGGCCTATTAGACGGAGGGGGTACGACAGCCGATCAGTTCCAGTCATTCCACCAGGACGAAGGTACGCTGCTCATGTTGTCTGTAGTTCTACCATGCCTAGAAGGTCAATACCGCAGTTCGATCGCGTCCGCATTGTTACTTTGTGTCAAGAAGGGCTCTCAACAAGGGAAGTTTCCAGGCGTCTCAGAGTGAACCAAAGCGATGTTGTTCGGACATGGAGGAGGTACAGAGATACAGGAACTGTCGATGACAGGCCTCGCTCAGGCCGCCCAAGGGCTACTACTGTAGTGGATGACCGCTACTTACGGATTGCCGCTCGGAGGAACCCTGACAGCAATGCCACCATGTTGAATAATGCGTTTCGTTCAGCCACAGGACGTCGTGTTTCAACTCAAACTGTGCGCAATAGGCTGCATGATGCGCAACTTCACTCCCGACGTCCATGGCGAGGTCCAGCTTTGCAACCCCGACACCATGCAGCGCGGTACAGATGGGCCCAACAACATGCTGAATGGACCCCACGGAATTGGCATCACGTTCTCTTCACCGATGAGTGTCGCATATGCCTTCAACCAGACAATCGTCGGAGACGTGTTTGGAGGCACCCTGGTCAGGCTGAACGTCTTAGACACACTGTCCAGCGAGTGCAGCAAGGTGGTGGTTCCCTGATGTTTTGGGGTGGCATTATGTGGGGCCGACGTACGCCACTGGTGGTCATGGAAGGCTCCGAAACGGCTTTACGATACCTGAATGACATCCTCCGACCCATAGTGCAACCATATCGGCAGAATATTGGAGAGGCATTTGTCTTCATGGACGACAATTCTCGACCTCATCGTGCACATCTTGTGAATGCGTTCCTTCAAGATAACGACATCGCTCGACTACAGTGGCCAGCATGTTTGCCAGACATGAACCCTATCGAACATGCCTGGGATATGTTGAAAAGGGCTGTTTATGGCCGTCTTGACCCACCAACCACTCTGAGAGATTTACGCCGAATTGTCGTTGAGGAGTGGGACAATTTGGACCAACAGTGTCTTGATGAACTTGTGGATAGTATGCCACGGCGAATACAGGCATGCATCAATGCAAGAGGACGTGCTACTGGGTATTAGAGGTAGTGGTGTGTACTGCAATCTGGACCACAAATGCTGAAAGTCTAGCTGTATGATGGTACAACATGCAATGTGTGGGTCTCATGAGCAATAAAACGAGCTGAAATGTTGTTTGTGTTGATCTCTATTCCCTTTGTATTTAACGGTTCCGGAACTCTTGGAACCGAGGTGATGCAAAACTTTTTTTGATGTGTGTATAATAATTAATAACCTTTGAATGAATGAATAAAATATTATAATATTCTAATACGTTTGATTAGTACCCACTTTATTTTCCTTTGTATGCCCAGTTTGTATGACTTATAGGGTAAAGAGACAGTATCCTGTAGTTTAAAAACTTGACGTGATAGAGAAAAACTGCTAACATTTTTGAATTCAGAGACCCAAAATTAGTTAAGAACAAGTCACAGATCTAAGACAACAAAATGGCTGTTCCCCAGTGTAATCAACGGTGCTGATTGTTGAATGCTTCAGTCATATTTTTCTGTGTAACCGCCTCCCCTCCCCCCCCCCCCCCCACACACAAATAAACCGTGGCCCATGATGGGCCTAGGCCTACCAAGCGACTGCTGCCGAGCCATTTGGCCTGCAGATTGAAGGGTGACGCGTGGCCAGTGCGTCAGATCCTCTCGGCCGTTATCTCGGTTTTTGTGACGGGGAGCTGTCTCACTGTCAGACAGCTACTCAATTGTCCTCACGAGGCTGAGTGCATCCCGTTCCTACCCTCACGTCAGTTTGTAAAATCCCTGATTGGGCCGGGAATCGAACCTGGGGCTTCCAGGTGAGAGGTAGGTGCACTACCCCAACACTACGGTGTATAAGTCTTAATATTTTTAAAATAGTACATTATGCAACGAGCCTATAATGGCATTAAGTAAGACATGAGTATGTTTATAAGACGAGCGTAGCGAGTTTTATAATTTCCATACGAGTGTCTGAATTACCATTATAGGCGAGTTGCATACGACTGTATATGTTCGACGATAATTATAACTTTATTATATTTTTTAATATAAATATTCATAAATATCTGTGGGATTCAGTAACTTCAGTTAGTGAACAGAGCGAGCTGGGTGGTTTGTTGACTGAACAGAGCGCATGCGTGGGTCAAAGAATTTCGAAAGCAGAGACCATTTACTTTGCTTGTAATAATAATAAATAATAATGTTATTGGTTTTACGTCCCTTTTAACTATTCTGGCTTTTAGAGACGCCGGGGTGCCGGAATTTTGCCCCGAAGGGGATCTTAAACGTGCCAGTAAATCTACTGACCCGGCTCCCTCGCATTTGCGCACCCTCAAATGCCACCTGACTGCGCCAGGATACGAACCTGCAACCTTGAGCCCAGCAAGCGAGAACGTTACCCCTGAGCCACGCAGCCTGGCTACTTTGCTTGGCAATGCTATTTGTTACAGCCTGCATGATGTCTAGTGCCGATCAGAACTAGTATTCACTAATATTGTCACCGAAGTCGTTTGAAAGCAATGCTCTGTGTAGACATTGGCGTTGGGGATATTAAGGTACAGTGCTAATTCTTGTCTCATATTCGACAGTTTATTTACGCGAACATATGGGACGGTGCACTTTCCATGTCGGTAATTCATATTGAAGGATGCTGTGTTGCTGACTTCTGGACGTAGATTCATAAATTTCTTGCATATGTTAAAGTATTTTCTTGTTACCGTAAAGGTTCGTGCTGATTTTGTCTTTGTGTTTGGGATTGTAACTGCAATGGTTGATCCGATATCCTATTAGAACTTTCAAATCATGTAATTCATGTCCGACATGTTGGATTTTGAGCGCATGCGCGAAGCTATCCTTACCTAATTGGTCAATGAATGAGCTCTGATTGGCTGGAGAAACTGTTTCATAATGAAGAATAGTACTATACTGACCCTCATCATGATAGTTTTCTGACATATAATAATTACATTTCGACATCGTCGAACAAAGACCATATTATATCCCTTGGAACAATGGTGCTGGATAAAATCCCCCCAATAAATTGAAACAAAAGAATATTAAAAATATAAACAGAAAAAAATTAAAGAACAAAGTTAATATTAATTATTAAAGACGAACATTTCAGAAATAATTATCAAAATGAAAATTATAAATACGAGTATACTGGTGTAATTGATATACGTGAAGTCCGTTACACTGGCGATAGAAGACGGTATTCTAAGCAAATATCTTCATGAAATTTAGTCGTATTTTAATTAGTGTACTGTAGGTGGAATTAAATCACAAAAATCGTCGATCAATGTCCTGGAAAAGGGAATAGGCCTAGACTTCGTTCCCCTCAGCAGCACAGCTGATTTCTCCCTTTCGGTCCCCCTCCAACGCTGTGGCTTGTAGCCGAGAGGCTGCAGGCGAGTGATCTCTGCCAATAGCAATTATTACACAAACCAAGCCTATGGACAACCGATTCACTCAGTCATGGGCCTGCGTGATTAGGGGTGGTAGATCTGTTTAGGATTCAGCCAATCTTATTACCTATTAATATCTTATTGGAAGTGCATAACCTACATTAGGAAAATGTAATTCTAATGATGTGCTAAATTATTGAAAGGAACCGTTATGGTCTAAGTTAGTGCAAACACAGCCTAACAACGATAATAATAATAGTTCGCTCGTTTCTCAATGTGTCACCCTAAAATAAGTTGTCATACCGTCTTACAAAAGATCCGATGATATGCTGATTTGTCCCACTTGCGTGGTGAAATTAATGCCATAATATATATATATATATATATATATATATTTAGGGGAAGAAATGCATTTACGCACAGAGTGTCGGGCTCCTGCTCCTGAGTAGCAGACTACCGACTAAAACTCCCCCGTTACTTCTGAACACTAGCCTGGATCCGTTTAGCACATTACTTCAGGCTAGAGTCATTTTATATTTGCCTGTAGGGCACTCTTCCGTAATGAATCATCTTCAGTGGCGATCCAGGTCCGTCTTCTTTGTTCGGAGGATATCTTCAACAAAGCTTGCTACCAGTTTCCAGTTTTCCTCATTTTGTAGCATCACTGCAACAATATTGTCCGGGGATATCTCTACATCAATGTGATCTTGAAGAGACTGCCTATTTTGGACCCACCGTCCACAAGAGAAGAAGGTGTGATTAGCATTATCTTTTTTTTTTTTTTTTTTTAGCGTATGGCTTTTAGTGCCGGGAGTGTCCGAGGACATGTTCGGCTCGCCAGTTTTGTAGCTGCTTCGAGACGGACACCCAATGGGTGAGCTACAAGTACCGTTGGGGAGGGAAGGAGGGAAGTTGGATTGTATGGACGAGGAGTTGGAAGGTAGCGGCTGTGGCCTATAGTTAGGGACCAACCCCGGCATTTGCCTGGAAGGAAGATGGGAAACCACAGAAGACCATCTTCAAGGTTGCCGGCGGGGGGATTCGAACCTCCTCGCCTCCCGGATGTGAGCGACTGCCATCAGTCATGCCGTAACCACCACGGCTAACTCACCCGGTTAGCATTATCTAATTCGTTGATACAGTAGATGCAATCTGATGGATCCACCTTCCCCATCTTCTTAAGATAGGAACAGAAGTACCCATGACCAGTCAAGAACTGAGTGAGATAGTAACCAACCTCACCATGTTTCCTCTCTGTCCAAACCTGCACCTGAGGGATCATTCTCTTAGTCCATTGGCTTTGATCTCCTTGCTCCCATTTGATCTGCCAATTTTGAAAGGTTTGTACTCTTGCCGATCGTCTTGCATTTTGTAAACCCATATCAGATTTCCTCAAGTAAATGTTCTTGCGTTCTTTCGCAAGAAAAAAAATCGGAATAATCCCGGCAATAACGAGAACTGCTTCCTCAGAGACCATGCGATATGCAGATGCCACGCGCAAAGCCCCCCGCCTCTGCACTTGCGCCAGTGGCTTCCTATAAATTTTCTTATCCAGGGCATCCGCCCATATTTCCGCTCCATACAGCAGAACTGAATGGATGGCTGTCATCAATAGTCTTCTCTTACTAGATTTTGGCCCACCAACATTGGCCATGAGCCGACTGAGGGACGTTACTCCTCTGGCTGCCTTATCTGCAGTCCGTCTAATCTGTTCTCCAAAATTCATTTTACTGTCGATCATGATGCCCAGGTATTTTGCTGCTGGCTGCGTCTCTACTTGAATTTGTCCTACCTGTATTGGAAGTAAACAAGAGTTTAGTGCTTTTCAGTCGGTCAACACGAATGTACCCAAAAGAGATGGGTTATGCCCTATTCCTGAAATAAATTACATGAGATTAATAAAACACTAGGATGACCAGTTTCGATCGTCAAGCGATCATCATCAGATCCAATACACTTAGGCTATAAAATCTATGTTTGAAATACAGGTGAAAATATTTACAATATGTACAATTATTTAGTTGCAGTATTGGTACTGCAACTGTCAGTGTATGCTAAATGCAGTATATATGTTAGGTGAAATGCTAAATGGTGATGGCTATCCGGAGATTGTACTTTAGAGAGATTATATGGTTGTAAACTATGGTTAAACTATAAAATTTTAGGCTAACTACTTATCTGATTGTCTTCCGTACTACAGCTATTCGCAGTTTCCGTGCTCACTTGAACTCGCTGTGCGGTCGACTGCGGTGGTTATCTTAACGACTGGTTTTTCCCTGCCTTCCCCCCCTGTCCCTACGTGCTGTGGGGAGTGATCGCGATGTGTTTATGTGAGGTGTTGCCAACCTAGATAAGATGTATGTTATTGAATGAGGTGGATCTACAACTATTAAAGACCGTGGATTAGTCCTCGCCACGCGTGGAGCATAACCCATTCGAACTAAGCGTTGACGGTCTTATGAGGACGTCCCGGCACCTTTAATACTGCCTCTAATATGGGCCTTGGTTTATTGCAGAAGAAAAGTACATCGTACACCTGATCCAGATAACATTTACCTATTAAAAACCCCCTAATTTCCCCCCTTTTTTATCTAGCTTGGCTGTGTCGCTAAATTGTGTTTTGTTTCCGACAGGGTGTGTTTTTTAGTAGCGTGAAGAGGGGTGAGCTCTCCATGAACGTGTGTTCATTTAGATTGTTGGGATTGTTTCGTTTGGCTAGGTGTATCTCGATTGCTTCCTTTATGTCAAGAGCTCTGCCTTTCGATTCGTGATGGATTATTTTAAGGTCCGACTCTATGTTGGTAAAGCTATGCCCTGCGTCACACATATGTTCGCACACGGCTGAATGTGTTCCGTATCTTATCGCATTTCTATGTTCATTATAACGTGTGTCTACTCGCCTTCCACTCTGCCCGATGTAATTAGCTTGACAATCGGTGTCTTGGCACGTTATAGAATATACCCCTGACCTTGAATACGGGTCACGTTTATTTAGATTACTATTTAGGAGGTGCCTAGCGGTTGTGTTTTTCGTCGTGAAAGCTATCTTTATGCCTTGCTTTTTGAATAGGTTAGTGATTTTATATGTATTCGCATTCACATAGTTGAAACGCGCAAATTTTTTCTCATTACTGTCCGGTTTGGGAATCGTTTTATCTTTATTTTTATGTTTGGCTATAATTTGATTTATTTTGCTTGGCGAGAAGTTGTTTTCCTTTGCTATTTGCATAATAGTTCTTATTTCCTTATTATAGTTGTCTTTTGACATGGGTATGTTTAAAGCCCTGTGCACCATTGAATTGAAACCCGCTAGTTTGTGCGTACTGGGGTGATTAGACTGATTGTCGATTGCATGCGAGGTTTGTGTTGCTTTCCGGAATATGGAATATGAAAGGTCGTTGTCTTTACGTTCAATAGTTATATCGAGATAATTTATTTTCCGGTCTATTTCGGATTCCTTAGTGAATTTGATAGAATGGTGAAGGCTATTAATGGATTGGAGAATTGTTTCTTCGCTTGTTAGTTCAGTATCGTAGATGCAAATTACATCATCTACGTATCTTTTCCATATTACTATTCCCTTTGTTGAAGTCTTTTCTAAGAACGCATTTTCTAGTGCATTGATGAAGATGTCAGCGATTAACCCACTTAGTGGCGATCCCATTGCTAGGCCTTCCCTCTGTGTGTATATTTTATTGTCGAATTGAAACACGTTTTGGGTGAGAACGACCCTCAGTAATCTCACAATCTCTTCAATTTCTTTTACCGAATTGTTGGATTTTAAGTTGTTTTCGATAGTGTTGATTGCTTCAATAATCGGAATATTGGTGTACATGTTAGTTACGTCGAAGGATACTAGCCTGAAGCTAGGTTTCATTTGTAGGGTGTTCAATGCTGTTACTAGTTCTGTTGTGTTCTTTACAGAGTTGTTTTTGTCGTTGGAAAGACGGCATTTTAAGATTTTTAGTAACTCTTTGCTGATTTTGTAATTAGGGGCATTCCTACAATTGACTATTGGTCTCATTGGGCATTCCTTTTTGTGTATTTTTGGTTGTCCCCTCAATGACGGTATTTTCGGGTTCATGTTTATTAGTTTTGATTTTTCAGCTTTGGTCAGTATGTATTCTGTTTCTTTTAGCGCACTTTTTATTTGTTTTTGGAATTTGTTGGTGGGGTCTTTTGTTAATTCCTTGATTTCGTTGTTGTTTAGGAATTCGACTGTTTTTTCAATGTATTCTGTTTTGTTCAAAATTACTGTAGTGTTTCCCTTATCTGCTTTTGTGATGATTAAGTCATGTTCTTTTATTTTTTGTTTCAACGACTTTATTTCTTTGATTTGTTTGTTGTTTTGAATGTTATTGCTATCGCCCTCTCGTTTGAGGATTTTTTTGGCTTCGTTGGTGGCGAGATTTTTGGTTAATTCCCTGTCTTCTGCTGGGAGCTTGTGACTGGCTATCTCAATATCTGTGATTAACTGTTTTATATTGTGGTTCGTGTGTGCGTCTGTGCAGTTGTATTTCAAACCTTTGTCTAACATATTCATTTCACCTTGAGAAAAGGTTACGTTCGTTCTGTTGTTTACTCTGCTGTGGAAATTGAATTCATTGTTATTCGTGTGTTGTTCGTTAGATTGATGGTTCTGTGTTTCTCCTAGTTTTCTTAATTTATTTTCTAGCGTTTCATGCTTCCTCGTTGCTCTACACCTACATGACACCATCAAAATCAGAGCAACGAGGAAGCATGAAACGCTAGAAAATAAATTAAGAAAACTAGGAGAAACACAGAACCATCAATCTAACGAACAACACACGAATAACAATGAATTCAATTTCCACAGCAGAGTAAACAACAGAACGAACGTAACCTTTTCTCAAGGTGAAATGAATATGTTAGACAAAGGTTTGAAATACAACTGCACAGACGCACACACGAACCACAATATAAAACAGTTAATCACAGATATTGAGATAGCCAGTCACAAGCTCCCAGCAGAAGACAGGGAATTAACCAAAAATCTCGCCACCAACGAAGCCAAAAAAATCCTCAAACGAGAGGGCGATAGCAATAACATTCAAAACAACAAACAAATCAAAGAAATAAAGTCGTTGAAACAAAAAATAAAAGAACATGACTTAATCATCACAAAAGCAGATAAGGGAAACACTACAGTAATTTTGAACAAAACAGAATACATTGAAAAAACAGTCGAATTCCTAAACAACAACGAAATCAAGGAATTAACAAAAGACCCCACCAACAATTTCCAAAAACAAATAAAAAGTGCGCTAAAAGAAACAGAATACATACTGACCAAAGCTGAAAAATCAAAACTAATAAACATGAACCCGAAAATACCGTCATTGAGGGGACAACCAAAAATACACAAAAAGGAATGCCCAATGAGACCAATAGTCAATTGTAGGAATGCCCCTAATTACAAAATCAGCAAAGAGTTACTAAAAATCTTAAAATGCCGTCTTTCCAACGACAAAAACAACTCTGTAAAGAACACAACAGAACTAGTAACAGCATTGAACACCCTACAAATGAAACCTAGCTTCAGGCTAGTATCCTTCGACGTAACTAACATGTACACCAATATTCCGATTATTGAAGCAATCAACACTATCGAAAACAACTTAAAATCCAACAATTCGGTAAAAGAAATTGAAGAGATTGTGAGATTACTGAGGGTCGTTCTCACCCAAAACGTGTTTCAATTCGACAATAAAATATACACACAGAGGGAAGGCCTAGCAATGGGATCGCCACTAAGTGGGTTAATCGCTGACATCTTCATCAATGCACTAGAAAATGCGTTCTTAGAAAAGACTTCAACAAAGGGAATAGTAATATGGAAAAGATACGTAGATGATGTAATTTGCATCTACGATACTGAACTAACAAGCGAAGAAACAATTCTCCAATCCATTAATAGCCTTCACCATTCTATCAAATTCACTAAGGAATCCGAAATAGACCGGAAAATAAATTATCTCGATATAACTATTGAACGTAAAGACAACGACCTTTCATATTCCATATTCCGGAAAGCAACACAAACCTCGCATGCAATCGACAATCAGTCTAATCACCCCAGTACGCACAAACTAGCGGGTTTCAATTCAATGGTGCACAGGGCTTTAAACATACCCATGTCAAAAGACAACTATAATAAGGAAATAAGAACTATTATGCAAATAGCAAAGGAAAACAACTTCTCGCCAAGCAAAATAAATCAAATTATAGCCAAACATAAAAATAAAGATAAAACGATTCCCAAACCGGACAGTAATGAGAAAAAATTTGCGCGTTTCAACTATGTGAATGCGAATACATATAAAATCACTAACCTATTCAAAAAGCAAGGCATAAAGATAGCTTTCACGACGAAAAACACAACCGCTAGGCACCTCCTAAATAGTAATCTAAATAAACGTGACCCGTATTCAAGGTCAGGGGTATATTCTATAACGTGCCAAGACACCGATTGTCAAGCTAATTACATCGGGCAGAGTGGAAGGCGAGTAGACACACGTTATAATGAACATAGAAATGCGATAAGATACGGAACACATTCAGCCGTGTGCGAACATATGTGTGACGCAGGGCATAGCTTTACCAACATAGAGTCGGACCTTAAAATAATCCATCACGAATCGAAAGGCAGAGCTCTTGACATAAAGGAAGCAATCGAGATACACCTAGCCAAACGAAACAATCCCAACAATCTAAATGAACACACGTTCATGGAGAGCTCACCCCTCTTCACGCTACTAAAAAACACACCCTGTCGGAAACAAAACACAATTTAGCGACACAGCCAAGCTAGATAAAAAAGGGGGGAAATTAGGGGGTTTTTAATAGGTAAATGTTATCTGGATCAGGTGTACGATGTACTTTTCTTCTGCAATAAACCAAGGCCCATATTAGAGGCAGTATTAAAGGTGCCGGGACGTCCTCATAAGACCGTCAACGCTTAGTTCGAATGGGTTATGCTCCACGCGTGGCGAGGACTAATCCACGGTCTTTAATAGTTGTAGATCCACCTCATTCAATAACATACATCTTATCTAGGTTGGCAACACCTCACATAAACACATCGCGATCACTCCCCACAGCACGTAGGGACAGGGGGGGAAGGCAGGGAAAAACCAGTCGTTAAGATAACCACCGCAGTCGACCGCACAGCGAGTTCAAGTGAGCACGGAAACTGCGAATAGCTGTAGTACGGAAGACAATCAGATAAGTAGTTAGCCTAAAATTTTATAGTTTAACCATAGTTTACAACCATATAATCTCTCTAAAGTACAATCTCCGGATAGCCATCACCATTTAGCATTTCACCTAACATATATACTGCATTTAGCATACACTGACAGTTGCAGTACCAATACTGCAACTAAATAATTGTACATATTGTAAATATTTTCACCTGTATTTCAAACATAGATTTTATAGCCTAAGTGTATTGGATCTGATGATGATCGCTTGACGATCGAAACTGGTCATCCTAGTGTTTTATTAATCTCATGTAATTTATTTCAGGATTAGGGCATAACCCATCTCTTTTGGGTACATTCGTGTTGACCGACTGAAAAGCACTAAACTCTTGTTTACTAAGGCAACACTGAAAATATGGCTTCAAACACCACAATGTATTGGAAGTATTGTCTGAATTCTCTTCTTTGTTAGGATGACAATTTCCGTCTTACTAAGTGCTAGAGACAGACCATGTTCCTCCATCCATCTATTGATTTTGCGCATTACCATATTGAGTCGCAACTGTGCCTGCTCGACACTTCTTCCTGCTACAAGAGCAGCAACATCATCTGCATATCCTACTAGAATAGTTTCTTCAGGCATTTCAAGCCTAAACAAGCTGTCGTATGTAACATTCCAGAGATCAGGTCCTAGTATCGAACCCTGGGCAGCCCCAGCCGTGACTTGTACTCTACGGATCCCTTCTGTAGTATCGTAGAGCAGAGCACGATCTTTCAAGTAAGAGTCTAAGATCCGAAGGAGATACCTTGGAACATGGAATGAAAATTCTAGAGCATCCATGATATCTGTCCATTTGACAGAGTTGAAAGCGTTTTTAACATCCAGTGTAACAAAAAGAATCACCCGGCGAGAGTAATGATTATAACTCTCTGCTCTTCGTACTTTTTCGGCGACTTCTTGCACTGCATCCAGTGTCGACCGGCCTACCCTGAATCCAAATTGTCTTGGTGATAAATCGCCGGCTGCGATTATTGCTTCAAGCAATCTCCGTCTTATGAGTTTCTCAAATAGTTTGCCTGTTGTGTCAAGCATACAAAGTGGGCGGTACGATGATGGTAACTCAGGGTCACCCATGCCCTTACTAATGAGCACTAAGCGACAGATCTTCCAGCGAAAGCTAAAGATTCCTGCTTTCAAGCACACATTGAACATTCTCAACAATAACAATAACATATCTTGATCAACTATTATTTTCAGAACCTCATTAGGAATCCCATCCGGCCCCGGAGCCTTGTTGTTCCGTAAAGAATGCGTTGCAACCCGAAGTTCATCTTCAGTAAACAGTGGGAAATCTAGATCACTTTCAAAATTCCTCTCAGGTCTTGTGGGGTGAGTTGGAAAAAGGTTTTGAACAATGGTGTTCATAATATCATCCTCCACGATGCACGATGTTCTGTGACTTCCAAGTTTCTGTGTTACAATTTTGTAACCCAAACCCCATGGATCAGTGTCAATATCTTCCTGAAGCTTTCTCCAACTCTGAACCTTGCTCGTAGTTATGGCTTTCCGAAGTAGCTTCTTTGCTGCTTTATGCTCCGCTGATTTTTCATTAGCTTCTTCCCGATTTCTTGCTCTCTGGGCAAGACGGCGAAGCCTGAGGCAGTTCTTCCTTAATTCTGCTATCTCTCTGGTCCACCAATATACAGGGCTCTTTCGGTGACGTGGTACTGAGGAGGGCATCGAAACATCACAAGCTGACGTAATAACATTCATGGTTGCAGAAACCAGATCCTCAACCTCAAACTCTCTCCGTGCTTCAGCACTTCGAATCTGTTCTGCACCCTTCCCAATGATATCTTTGAACTTGTCCATGCTAATCCTATTTACATTCCACCGTTGACATTTCTGGGGAGGTACTTCCCGTCCCTGAACATTTGATTCAAAGTCAAAGGCGATGAATTGATGATCGCTAGCACAATAATCTTCCAACACTTTCCATCTCTTAATGAATGGCACAATTACTTCTGATGCCAGGGAGACATCCGGAATTGTTCCTTCACATCCTGGACGTCGGAAAGTTGGAACTGTACCAATATTTAATATTAGAAGGCCTATCCTGGATGCCATCTCTAGAATGTACTTACCCCGGGAATCTGTACTTGGCATACCCCATTCCACTGCTTTGGCGTTAAAGTCTCCAGCCACTATGACACTATCTGTGGCGTTTAGAATTGCATCTTCCAAAGAATTTACTTTGCGGCGGAAGTGCTCAATTGCCTCATTAGGAGTTAGGTAAACACTAAAATAGGTGACCCTTCTGGTCTTCACCCAAACATAACCATCAGAACTTCCATGATCCTTTATAATAACTTTTTTAGAATCCAACACCCAGATTGCAGAAGTGCCAAGTGTGTCACTGAACCAAAGAGATGACTCTTTATCTTTATACTGTTCGCTGATTAGCAAGAGATCGCTTTGCTTCTCTGTGACTAGCTGATATAGCAGATCATTGGCTGTCTTACTTCTATGTAGATTGGCTTGAAGTATAATGCCATAATAATAATAATAATAATAATAGTAATAATAGTAATACATAATTTTTAAACACACTCACTACTTTAAAGTTTTTCGAGGATGTCGATTTGCTGAAATGTTGAGTACACATGATTATTTTCTTATTCGTGTCATTAAATGCATCGACATAAGGCTGTCGTATTCCATCACCTTCATTTACTTTAGACTGAACCTAGGTCGAATCTTCAAAAAAGGATAGCACTCTACGACGGAGCTTTTATTATTATTATTATTATTATTATTATTATTATTATTATTATTATTATTTAAAATAATAATATTATCTACATGTGGTGCTAGTGTTGATACAGCTTACTATTACCGGCTGATATGCAAATAATGACGACTGTAATAAATAGAATATAAAATTTAAAACCCGCATGTAGATTTTCGAAATCCTACTTACTGGTGCTAGAAAACCTGTCAAAGTTCACATTGCATTAAAAAGCATTTCGTAGCTGTAAGGTTAGCATCGAGTCCCACCATTGACAAGGGGCATGGTGGCGCCGCGGTGAACCCGGTAGACTCTCACCAATGTAGACCGGGTTCGATTCCCGGTGAATGCATGTGAGATTTTCGAAGTGAAATGCCTAATCCTAGGTTCGGATTCCGCATATAAAGGAGGCCCAGTAGCTCATTTACGGTCATGTAAAACTACGACCTTCCTTCCTCCGCACAATCGGTGGCATCCCACGAGGCCATAGTTGGGAATTGGGCTGTACCTTCATAAGAATACGGCTGCTTTCTTCCCCCCCCCCCCTCCCCTCCGCGGTGTGACCATGCGCGTTTAATCGTGCACCACGATCGCAGCAAGTCCGGGGAATGGTAATCCGAATTCGGCACCGACAGAGGCTATCCTGAGTTTGGATTTTCCCGGAATCTTTCACGCGATTTCCAAGCACATGCTGGGATAGTATCGTACTTGGAGTCCCGGAGCACCAACCTCATTCACGACCCTACACACACTACTACAGTCACCACAGAAACACAGTTTATCAGACAAATCCAACACTCACAAACTACATGGGGCTGATAAATAAATGTCCCAAACCCCTAAAATGAATTAATAACAATCATCATTTATTTACTTAACGTCCTAAACAACTGAAACCCTATTTAAAAATAAATAACATTAAGTAAAGGCATAATCTCTTATAATTTGTTTAATAATAATAATAATAATAATAATAATAATAATAATAATAATAATAATAATAATAATAATAATAATAATATGTTTTACGACAGACTATTTTTATTTTTTTAGGGGATATCAAGATTCCGGAACGTTGTGTTCACAGAATTTCATGTACGTGCCATCAGCATAAAGCTGTCGTATTTGTTCGCCTTCATTTGAACAAGACTGAGCCTAGATCGAACCCTCGAGAAGGATAGCACTCTACTACCCGAGCTACACAGCCTCGCTATCATTAAATTATTATTATAATTATTGTTTTATACAGCACATATAACACATTGCTGGTACATCGCAACATAACTATACGGGCTTCAGGGAACCAAAGTATAGTTACTGAAACAGCCACTTCTAACCTGGAAAGTCGAATTCGCTACCGATGAACTTCCAGATGATTCGGGTTGTTGAGAGAACTACTGCCTTCTGCATTAGTTTGTACAGTTGGGTTTCCAGATCCAGTTCTCTAAGGCCTTGGAGCGAAGTACTTGGGATCACGCCCGCACTTGAGACAATGATAAGTATGGTCTTTACCCGTTCTGCATGCCATTGCCTTTTGATAAGGCCGCCCAAATTGCTATATTTATTTATTGTTATTATTATTATTATTATTATTATTATTATTATTATGTACATGTGGTACCTTACTAGTATTGAATCTTGGAAGTAGTTTTCCATGGTTCCCACTTCTATCCCAGGCAAATGCCGGGATGGTTCCTAAATTAAGGTCACGGCTGCCTTCTTCCCAATCCTCATCTTAATTACAAATACCCACATTACTACAGAAAGCACAAATACACAGGTTATCAGACAAATTATACACACACCCAACTACATGGGTTGAATGACCAAAATCACCAAACCTCTCAAACAAAGCATCAAGTATTTTACTTCCGTCTTAAATGCTAGTTCTGAACAGACGACGGGATGTCGGAATTTTGCCCCACTGTATTTCTTTAACGTGCCGAAAGCCAATGACACACCAGGGCGGATTATCGAAATTATTTTATCCTTTACATGAACATCAATGACTTCCACACTTACAAAGTAGGCTACACAATACTACTGGTCCTAACGTCCCAAGCCATTGTATGCGATTTCAAGAAGATGAACAACAAGAACAACAACAGTACAAATTTTCTTACGAGACGAGTACCGCTATCCTCATAACAGCTGATACCACCCCTCAACCGGTAAGTTCAATACTCCGATTACGCAACAACTTCCCCTCCTTGCGTCGTCCCACTTCGCCCTGCCTTGTTTCCCCCGGACTGCTCTACCACATTCTGCTTCAGGAGTTTCTGAAAAACCTACCAACATTGACTTTTGAATGTTGAATTTTCAATTTTAAGATAGGCGACATTTTTTTTTTTTACATAGGAAGCTCTTTTATATCACCAGTGTAACGGACTTCATTTATGTCAATTACACCCTGTACCATAAAAATAAAAAATAAAATTCAAGATTTAAATAAAAGTTTAAATTAATATTATAATACAGTACCCTATAAGAAAATGAAATTAATACTCGTTATAATAATTATCAAATTAAAGTTACAAAAGTTGATATAAAACATAAAATTTACATTAACACAGTAATAATTAATAACATATTTGAGAATATAATTCTATTTTATAAAGGATTAATTAAGCTACCACCTTACATTATGGGAAGAAACCATAGTTTGTGCATGGTACAAATGAACGTTCAAGTTTTTCTGCAGCGTTAACTTTGGAGAAGAATTTATTGAAGGTGTACATTTGATTGTGCCTAAATTTAAATGTTCACCTAAGCACACAGACCCTCAAGTGACTGACCTTCATCCCGAGATTTACGAATACATTTTACATTAAATAATCAGACTGTTCATTCACAATTTGCTATACGAGCAATAGAACTTATTTTGGAAGCTAAACTATCCCATAATGCACCGACCTACACTGTTGCTGGGTGGGGCAAGAAGAATACGTGTGTTGTAACAGAAGGTCCAGTCCTTTGGCTGATTAGTGGTTTCTTTATTGTGAACGCTAAGTGTAGATTCATAATGGAGAGAGCTAAATCTTTCTAGAAGATAAATTTGTCGTTAAATGTCATGATACGTAGTTCAAAGACGTGCATTCCTCCACCAGGGATCACCATAAGAGATGACGGTTGATTTGTAGCCTAGCGTTGCTTTCCGTGACAAGTCTTTATGCGTGGGGCTTACCCACCTTCGTACATATATACATAACATACATACGTATATTTTTGACAACTCGTTATTTGATGGCGTTATATACAAGCAAACGATGGCCATCAGTCCTAACCGAGTGGTGTGGTAGAGAGGGGGGCGCAGGCGCCTTACTTTGCGCCATTACTTAGGTTCGCTTGACCATCACATTCTATCTCAAGCTGTCGAGTCCTCCTCCGTGTGTCCACTTTTCTCGCTGGCAGCGGCCTCAACGTGTCCATCCTTCCTGATAATGGGAGACATAAATCTGACAGCATCGCGGCACTGGCATTGCTCGCTCTTCCCTCTCTCACCTCAGGAGAGCTCGGCAGCGTCACGTCAGGTATCAGGGGCCATGAATTAGCCGTCCCCGTCCACTGAGTGATCCTCGGGCCACTGACATTGTCTCCAGCACGCAAACTGGCAGGAGCTTTATCAACAAGCCTTGCCTTTTAACAAGAACATAATCACATCGTCCCGAGATCAGGGTTCATTGTACGTAGGTGTTTATTATCGCTTTATGTTCCACGATGTCGAAATGTAAATACTATATGTCAGAAAACTGTATCATAATGAAGGTCATTACAATACTATTTTTAATTATGAAACAGTTTCTCCCACCAATCAGAGCTCAAGAAACAGTTGTGTGACCAATTAGGTAAGGATAGCATCGCATATGCGCTGACTTCCATGGCCTCCTATTTTAAATTTCACTGCGTGGCTAGTGTCATGGTCAAATACAAGGTATTCTTTGTGTCCCATACGCTCTGTTCAGTACATAAAACTGGCGAAATCTCGACAGATATTTATGAATATTTATGTTCGAACATAAGATAGTTATAATTATCGTCGAACATAAACAGTCGTATACAACTCACCTATAATGGTAATTAAGACACTCGTATGGAAATTATAAAACTCGCTTCGCTCATTTTATAAACATACACGTGTCTTAATTATTGCCATTATAGGCTCGTCGCATAATGTACTATTATGTTCGAACATGACTATTATATGAGAGAAAACTGTATCATAATGAGGGTCATTATAACACTATTTTTAGCCTACGTTTCACATTTTGCAAAAATGAGGAAAAAGTAGATTTATGAGGTCGATCCGGGAAAATGTGTGTCTGTCTGTCTGTCTGGCTGTGTGTGTGTCCCCCCGTATCAACTCCCAAATGGCTGCAGCAATCAAAACCAAATTTAGTATGAGTAAAGATGTGCACCGGAATATCTCACGACCATATTTGAAAATGATGTCAGTGCTACCAACTGCTGAAACGCACTAGAAATTTGAGCTCCATGTTGGATATCTTGCAAGGTATGCATGAGAGCTATTCCAAAATTGGCACACATGTAGATAATACTATTTCAGTTTAATTTCCAGAAGGCCAACCATGACAGTGTTGCAAAAATAATTTTAAGCCTTCTGATAGGTCCAATGTTTAAATGCATATAACTTCTACACTATCAATTGGATTTCAACCAAATTTTGTATGTAATATCTGTACATAAACTTATATGACTGAGCGTATTCTTGAGAGCCACCAGGGCTGCCAACTGTTAATAATTGCTCTCTCTATTTTTCTTTATCAAAATACCAATATATCAGAAAGTATGCAAGCCAACAGCTTTAAACTATGCACACGTATATTCTGACATTTTAGATTAATTTGGAGTAAGATATATACGCCAGTTCTACCAACATGATTATAAGCCTGCTGATAGTACCAATTTGTAAATACATGTAACATCTATACTATAAGTTGGATTTCAACCAAATTTCGTATGTTCTATGTGTAGCATAACAGATATGACTATAAGTATTGTTAAGAGCAATCAGGGCTGCCAACTGTTATTAAATGCTGTCTATATTTTTTACCCTAATATCAATATATCAGAAAGTATGCAAGCCAACAGCTCTATACTTTGCACACGTATAGCACCTGACATTCCAGATTAATTTGGAGTAATTAATACAAGGCAGTGCTGCCAACACGATTCTATGCCTGCTGATATGTCCAATTTTAAAATGCATGTAACTTCTATACTAACAAATGGATTTCATCCAAATTTGGCACAACAAGATATCATAATATTTCAGATTATTTCTGACCAGCACACGCATGGTATTGTTGGTAACATGCTTTTACGCGTGCTGATAGATCCAGTGTCTAACTGCATGTAACGTCCATTGGACATCAACCAAATTTTGTATTCTGTACCTTAAGAGATGGAACTAAGAATATATTCAGTCACCAGGCTGCCAACTGTAGTGCTCTATTAGGCTATATTATACCAGGTATATTTTGAACTAATTAGATATTTCGATATTACCAACTTAATTTCGTCATTATTCTAGATAGGTTCATATACTGTAGAATAATCATAGGCATGAAAAGTAGGCTGTATAGTTCTTCACGGAACTTCTTGTTCATTATGAAACAGTTTCTCCCACCAGTCAGAGCTCAAGAAACAGTTGTTTGACCAATTAGGTATGGATAGCATCGCATATGCGCTAACTTCCACGGCCTCCTATTTTAAATTTCACTGCGTGTCTAGGTCATAGTGAATATCTATGACTTTAGTCATTTTTTCAAGTTTTTCCGTATTGATTTTGATAAGTTATGTACTTGTCCACTATACAATACAAAATATCTTTTTATTTATACATTTTGATACATGTTTCGGCCCTGTGAGCCTTCTTCAGTCAAAATCAAAAAATTCTCCTAGATCATAAATAAACAACGTTCGATTCCTATTTTTACTTTCCTTTTTAAAGATGCTTGTACAATGGGGTAAGTTTTCTACATAACTAAAGTCAACATTTCTTCATGTTTCCAAGTAAGAACCATAGATTGTTAGGTAATTTTATTGTTCCAGGTCCCTTGTTTTGGAAATAGATTAACAAGAATGGAGCCCACGTTTCAAAATTTCGTGCATTTTTAAATCTTTTAATGTCTTTAAGCATTTTATATTCATGTATTTTAAGCATCCTGACGATGTAAAATTTGATTTACAATTTTTTTTTTTATGAGAGACCAACCTTTAGAATGATCTAGGAGAATTTTTTGATTTTGACTGAAGAAGGCTCACAGGGCCGAAACATGTATCAAAATGTATAAATAAAAAGATATTTTGTATTGTATAGTGGACAAGTACATAACTTATCTAGGTCATAGTGTGGGTATTTGAGGAGGCCATTGTCAAATACAAGGTATTCTCTGCGTCCCATGCGCTCTGTTCAGTACATAAAACTGGCGAAATCTCGACAGATACTTATTAATATTTATGTTTGAACATAAATTAGTTACCGGTATGATTATTGTCGAACATAAACAGTCGTATGCAACTCGCCTATAATGGTAATTATTACACTCGTATGGAAATTATAAAACTCGTTTCGCTCGTTTTATAAACATTCTCGTGTCTTAATTATTGCCATTATAGGCTCGTTGCATAATATACTATTATTGGTTAGTGGTCTCTTTATTTACCACCTATAATAAGGACAATATATATTGTCAAAGATGCTGATGGTTGAATCTGTCAGACACATATCAACGAATTTTCTTCTGGAAGAATTAATATTTCTTAAAACTAAATATTGTTTCTTTATCTCCTTGACTTAAGGTGCTTGATAAAATGTACTACTGTAGAAAAGAGTGAAATTATTAAGAAAAATAAAGAAATATATGACAAATTAAAATTAGAAATAATATTTTTGTAAAAATTACAAATACATATTTTTGTAAACATTAGAAATAAATCTCTGCATAATATATGACAAAGTCCCTGATTCTTGGATGTACCAGGTAATCTCGGAACAAATTGGATATTGATGCGGTTTTCACCATTCTGTAAAATAATTCTCGAGGAAGGTTTCTGTAGAAAAACATTCATTTATGACCAAAGGAAGCCGAGCAGTAACGATTTCAGTGAATCGAGTCGAAGAAAAACTTGCCATCCGTGCACCGTTTAAGCTTACGAAGGGTAAACCGTTAAAACTATTTGCTGTATATACTATGAGTGTAAGAATTGTTCAGCATGCAATGTTCTACAAGAATGTCCGCGACAGCATATCTATATCTTTAATATATAGGAGTATTTTCGTTTTAATTTCTTCCAACAATCTCCATTCAGTGGAAATTTAAATAACTAGCTTCGGAGTGAGTTCACGAGCTAGCGAGTGAGCATGTCATCCCAGCTTCGGCCAGCATCAAACTGTCAAGACGTGTCGAGTTAAGACTTCAGAGAAGAGTAGGCTATATGCCTATGTGTTTGGTATTTCGCTGTTCACCTCGGCTTTTCTGAATTTCGTCTGGGACTTGCAGGACCCATGGCCAAGCGCTGTGTTTTAGCGAGCGTAGCTCCGCTGTTGGTATAATTAGAACATTAATAATATGATAATATAGTAAGTTTTATCCTGTTCACTCACTCTCTCTCGTGCTCACTTTAATCACCACATCACCTCATTCATTCATTCATTCATTCATTCATTCATCCATTTGGATACTCATTCAGCGAGACATCAATCACTCTTACAGAAGATTTTACACAATGTACTTTTTTATGAACGGCCTTAACCTCTGAAAAAGTTAGTTCTTGGCATCCTCTGGCACTGTGTTCCATAACCGCGAAGAGCGGCCATAGAAACCTGTCAGGTAGGTATTGCTACGAGCGAAGGGCGGAACGATAGTTACGCCTCGTCCTCTTCGAACTGAGCGATATGTCAATGACAGTCAGCAAAATGGGTTAATGGTAACGGAACGTGAAAAGGTTTTCTTTCTTTTGGAAAATCAGATTAGTTTGTTTGGCTGTTGCCTATAGAGATGGAAATTTTGACGAAGCGGAAGGGGAACGACGAGCTATTAAGGCTCCCACACATCGGTGCAATCGCTGTGATGGTGGCGGGCACGATGGCGGTGGCGGTCAAATACTTCCTGCAGAATTAAATTGAATCTTTCAGACAGGCAGCGATCACGCCGGCAGCGTTTACGACAGTGCAGCGTTCTACAGGGCGCCAGGAAATGTTCTCCGCAGTGCCTACATGAGTCTGCAAGAGCTAGCATCAGTAGTTAGGTTGGCAGCACTACTGTCGCTTGTATCAAAACAAACAATCAGTAAACTTTGTACTCACCACAGCCATTCATAACTAATGCTGGAAGTGCTGATGACACATACGCTCGCTTATTACAATACACACTGACGATTTCGACAGGCTACAGCCCACAGGTACGTGGGATTCGCCTTGTCAAGGATACCGTGCTGCTAACTAAACTACTGATGCTAGCTCTGGCAGAAGCCGGCAGTCTCTGCGGAGAACATTTCCTGGCGCCCTGTACTACGCGGTGGCGATCACACGCAGCTTGTCAAGTTTGACCGCTGCCCGCGTCACTGTGTGTTGGCATGACAGTGAGTGCGACAACATAACAACTCATTAAAGAAGCGAAATTGCATAACATATTATTTGATTTGTCGCATCTTGGCTATAAAAATATAGGGAAGAAAGACTTTCTTTTCGTGCGGCTTCCTGAGAGGCCGAGTGCAGATCTTTCTAGTTGACGCCCGTGGGCGACCTGCGCATCGTAATGAGGATGAAGTAGACATCGCATACACCCAGTCGCCGGGCCACGGGAACTATCCCCAGGAGATTAAAATCCCTAATGGCCTGGCCAGGAATCGAACCCGGGACCCTTCGGGCCAAAGCCTAGCATGCTAGCCAATTAGCCATGGAGCCGGACGGGAGGAAAGATGAAGTCTGGAAACAAGAAACAAGTAGGCAGATCGCAAGGATCCACGTTCTCTTACACTTTCTTCTGATTAATATATTATTTAATTATTATATAATATTACTAGCGGACCCGTGGGAGAAATCTCGCATGTTCATAAACCACACTTTCCCCAATAGGTTTTGCAAATCGAACACTTCTTACAAAAATTGATATTTAAGAAAATAATTAGAATGCAATTTGTCACTGATAATGTCATTTGTGTGCCGAGTGTGCTGTTACACTCACCGGTTATTCGATAATTATGAAATTATACGATTTGAGTACTCCCCTGTTTCGGAAATCCATGCAAAATGATAAAGGAAATACCGCAGAATGTTAGAATGACATGAAATGGGCGTCACAGCGACCAAAATATGAAGTGGACAGAAATTATGGAGCGTATTTCCATACATCAACAGTATCTGCAAATAGCACACTTCGTACATTTTTTAAAAGTTATTTCTTAAAGAAATTATTGATATTTATGGAATTAGAGTGCAATGCGTCACTGCTAATGTCTATTCTCTTTCATTTGAATGCTCATTTTCACGATCGGTCGCTTGTGAGTGCCGCAGGAGGGATCTATACTACTGAAATCATATATATGATTTGTGGTTTGTATTATTTTTAAATCCTGCTCACATTTCTCTAATAAATTGTACACAATGAAAGGAATAATTAAGCCTCCGTGGCTTAGGCGGCAGTACGCCGGCCTCTCACCGCTGGGTCCGTGGTTCAAATCCCGGTCACTCCATGTGAGATCTCTGTTGGACAAAACGGAGGCAGACAGGTTTTTCTCCGGGTACTCCGGTTTTCCCTGTCAACATTTCATTCCAGCAACACTCTCCATTATCATTTCATTTCATCTGTCATTCATTTAATCATTGCCCCAGAGGAGTGCGTCAGGCCTCGGCAGCCGGCACAGTTCATATCCTCGCCGCTAGATGGGGGCTTCATTCATTCCATTCCTGACCCGGTCGGAGACTGGAAGCAGGCTGTGGATTTTCATTTTTGAAATGAATAATTACCTTGCTCATTGCTGCTCCTCATCAACTACCGCTGCCAACAGTTACGCATCTTCTTCCAGTTGAGATAACATATGCATCCTTGACGTATACAATTTTCCAGACTGATCGCTACCACCGCGCGCCTGGGTGTGAAAAGACCTGATCGCCTTCATGATTGCCACCGCCACAGCATTCGCTCCGGTGTGTGGGGAGCCTGCGCGGCGCTATACACACTGCAACTATTGCATGTTTACCACTGTATTGGGATGCCAACATGTAAGCCGTACGTTAATACCGGACGGGCCATGCATGGGTAGACCGTCATTAGAGCTCTGGGATTACGACATCTCAGACTTCTTTGATAGACTTCTCTAAATAACGGGTTTAATTGGATGAAATATTTGGTTCGTCCAACGAATATCATCAGATCATGTTCGCTTAAGAATGTTTTCTTAATTTGGTGGATTTGTATGCAAAATTTATAAACAACAATACAGTATATTTTTTTTTCTATCTGTCAAATTTGCAATCTGCCGTAGTCTTGAGAATATCACTTACTAGCGACCCGACCCGGCTTCGCCCGGTATCTTTAATGGTTTACCCAGAGTAAGCTCAAAAGGCGGACGGACGGCAGATCCCAGACACAATTTAGAAAAGCCGAGGTGAACAGCGAAACTCTGAACACATATACTCTTCTCTGAAGTCCTAACACCACACGACTTGACAGTTTGATGCTGGCCGAAGCAGGGGTGATAGGCTCGCTCGCTAGCTCGTAAACTCGCTTCGAAGCTAGTAGTTTACATTACCACTGAATGGATATTGTTGGAAGAAATATAAATGTAAAAACACTCATAGTGGGTGATGTATTAAAGATATAGATAATTATGCCGTCACGGACTTTTTTGCAGAAATGTTCATGATGAACAATTCTTACTTTCATAGTATATACTGTAGATATATTTAACGGTTTACCCAGCGTAAGCTTATAAGACGCACGACGACAGGTTTTTCTTCGACTTGATTCACTGAAATCGTTACTGCTCGGCTTATTTTGGTCATAAATGAATGTTTTTCTACAGAAACCTAGCTCGAGAAATCCTTTACAGAATGGTGAAAATCGCATCAAAGTTCATCCAGTGGTTCTCGAGATTATCCGTTACATCCGAGGATCGGGGACTTTGTTTTATACTTTGTAGAGATGAAGTCCGAGTTGACGCACAGGATGTTAACAAATCTTCAACTTACAAATAGCCCCCGTCACCAAGGTAATGTTTCTATATCACGGAGTACCATTGTATAATAGTTCTCCCTGGTACAAATTTACCACCCTGCGGTGTAGCCGAGCGCGGTAAGTCGTGCACTACGGCCGCGAGGGCAGTTGAAGCAAATCTGGAGATCATAAGGTTCGAATCTCGGTGCTGACAGTGGCTACCCTGAGTGCGGATTTTCCCAGTATTTTCCACACTCCTTCCAGGCAAATGTGGGGATAGTATCTTACGTCAAGTCCCGGGGCACCTACCTCATCCCTGTCCCTAATACAGTTACACACACTACTACAGTCATCATTCAAAAGTCCGACTCCATGGCTAATTGGTTTTCGTGCTAGGCTTTGGCTCGAAGGGTCCCGGGTTCGATTCCTGACCGGGCATTAGTAAATTTATTCTCCTGAGGTTAATTCCCGTGGCCCGGAGATTGGGTGTGTTCGACGTCTTCATCATCACTTCATCCTCATTACAACGCGCAGGTTGCCCTCTGGCGTAAACTAGAAATGCCTGCACTCGGCCTCTTAGGAAGCCACAAAACAAAATCATTCATAACACACGCAACTACATGGGGCTGATGACAAAGATGTTCCAAGAACCTGAAATGAATTAACAACAAAACATAAACATCAAAATTACTTTTCTATGGAAGAAGTGCCAATAATCGAAAGGTCAAGAAATTGGCTATCCTTAGATTGCCTTATTGCCAAAAACGAGTGAATCAATACGAGCGGTTTCATGGCCGATATTTGAGACTGAGTTGTTTGTATATTGAGTTCAAGCACGTACGGATATTCAACTAGTGTGATTATAAAACGTTACGCAGGCGATGTAAACAATGAGTGGAAACACGTGGGCCCCGTTTTAACGATGGAACAGTATTTAAATTGGGATTGTACTTTATAATTAATTAACAATGGGGTTGACCCAAGGAGATACCAAGGTAGTTAAAAAACTGAAACAACACGCATTTGTGCCGATACCTTGGACAGGCTATTGTAAGGCTAACTAAACTAGAATTACGAACCATTGATGGATTGATGCGTGCATTACCTTTTTACTTTAATTGGCGGAGAGTTACACTGCGGATGTAAAAGCTTGATAACCCATTTTGATTAAGCTGAGATTAGTTTAACATACCTTGTACTTGCCATCTTCCTGGTGTAGCGGTTAACATTTTTAGCTGTCGCCCCGGAGGCCAGGGTACGATTCTCGCCTCTGGCAAAAAATTAAATTCTAGTCTGAGAGTTTGAACTGGGTCCACTCAGCCTCGTGAGGCAAACCTGAGAAGAAGGTGGGTTCGATTCCCACCTTAGCCGTCCTGGAAAAGGTTTTCCGTGGTTTCCCACTTCTTCTCCAGGCAAATATCGAGATGGTTCTCAACTTAAGGCCACGGCCAACCTCCTTTCCAATCCTTACCTGAATTACTGTCCGGCTCCGTGGCTAAATGGTTAGTGAGCTAGACTTTGGCCCGAAGTGCCCTGGGTTCGATTCCCGGCCGAGTCATCAGGAATTTTAATCTCCTGGGGTTAATTCCCTTGGCTCGGGGACTGGGCGTATGCAACGTCATCGTCATCACTTCATCCTCATTACGACGCGCAGGTCGCCCACGGGCGTCAACTAGAAAGACCTGCACTCGGCCTCTCTGGAGGCCACACGATCATTCATCACCTCAATTACTAATACACATACGAATACAGCCCTTAAAATCCCAAATGTTATTAGTAAAAAATCCACACACTCCGAAACTCCAAAGCAGCGATATAATGAGTCATACTAAGCTAGATGAGAAGTGTGATAGTCTGCCATTGCTTTCCTCACTGATTCCAGTACATTTCGCAGCATGCCAGTACTCAGAACCACATACAACTCAATAGTCTCCCAATGGTCATGAATGAGACTGAGACCGTTTGGAGGTGATATTCTACTCTAGCATGTGCCATCAGACAGAAGAAAATACACTAGCTTATTCATGAAAAGATGGAAACAGGTTTTTGTCGTTGTTGTTTGAGCCTTCAGTCTTATAATTTGTTTGATGCAGTGCTCCATGTCTCCCTGTCCTGAGCTAATGGTTTGATCTCTACATAGCTACCACGCCTCACATCTGAGGCAATCTGTTTAACATATTCTAACCTTGGTCTACCCCCACAGTTCTTGTCCTCAACATTTCTTTCCATAACTAAGTTTGCTATTCCTGGGTGTCTTAGTATGTGTCCTACCAACCTACCTCTTCTCTTCATTAGCAGTCGCCACAAACATCTCTCCATTCATACTCGTCTTAATACCTCTTCATTTGTACTCCTATCTACCCATCTGATCTTCATCATTCTCCAGTAACACCACATTTCAAACGCTTCAATTCTCCTCTTTTCTGCTGCTCCAAACAGTCCACGTTTCACTTCCATAGAGCGCCACGCTCCCGACTAAGGCTTTCAAAAATGGCTTCCTAATACTTAAATCTATATTCAGTGTCCACAGATTCCTTTTCTGTAGAAATGCTTTCCTTGCCTATGCTAACCTACTTTTTATATCAACTTTGCTTCGCCCATCACTGGTTATTTTGCTTACTAAGTAACAGAAGTCTCCTACTTCCTTTAGCTTGTCACCTGTCAATTCGACGTCAACAGGGGTATCTGATTTCTTTCGACTGCATTCCAATATTTTTTGTTTTACACTTATTAATTTTCATCATGAATTCTTTCTTCAAGACGGAGTCCATACAAATTAAAAACTCATTGAAATACTCTGGTGAATTGGCTAACAAGGGAGGTATCCAGTAAGACAGGTCGAAACCTATATTGGAACTTTGTGGGTGCAATCGTTGTACTACTGTATAAGAGGACAACGTGTAGAAAATCAGCCACCAGATTGAACTGCTAAGCTCCGAAATCGTACTTGACATCCTGGCACGGAGGCATGATGGCTGGCGTAGCTGGACATCCCGTGCACTCGGAACAGTAGCGTAACGGGGCCGTATATGCTGACTGGAGCCTGCGGCTACTTCCACCGGCCTTGAGTGTCTGAGCCGTCAGGGCTGTCCGTTCCAACATTTACGGTACTCGCTACATCCCATTGATTTATATGAGAGATTCGCCACATTATTTTGGAGCCTTCCAGCTAAATCTGGCAGCTGATTTTCCACACGTCATCCTCTTATAGTACAACGATTGCGTCCTGATACTTCCCATGTAAGATGACAATGTCATCAGCATATCTCAGATTTGAAATTATTTCACCTTGAACCTTTGCTCCTACTTTTAATTTTTCTCTTATTTACTTCATTGCTTGCTCAATGTTCAGATTGAAAAGTATGGGTGATAAGTTGCAGCATAGCCTTACGCCTTTCTGAATACATGCTTCTCTCTCATGTCCTTCGGTTTGAACAACTGCCGTCTGGTGTCTGTACAGATTGTAGATCGCCCAGGTAGTGGCCAGATAAAGCCTGTGTTTAACAAAAGTGAGATCATTATGAGGACATCGTGGCTATTTTTTTAAAGACATGTCATTTGAAAATACTTAATGGCGATATGAAAATATTTAATTATAATTAACTTTATGGCTTGATATGGTACAGCTTGGATACGAATATCACAAGAGGTTATGAGATAAATTCTACACTCTCCCCCCCAAAAAATGGGACTGGTGACCATGATATCAATGAATAAAAACATCACCTTACTCATGTTACCTCATACTGTCAGATTAGTTGATCCTGCATATTGGCTAAGCACTAGATACAGGGGGCCCCAGTTTCAACTCCCGACTGGTCATGTTATTTTAGATTCGTTTGGTTAGTTTCCCTGGTTCGAGGAGAAGTTGTTTTCCTGTCTTCGTCATTCATTTCATACTCATCCTGATGAGCAGGTCTCCTACGGGCGTTAAATTGAAGGCCTGGGTCACCCACGGGCATCGAATTGAAAGATCTACGTCGCCTACGTGCGTCAACTTAAAAACTCTGCGTAGCCTACGGGCATTAAATTAAAGACCTGCGACGCCTATGGGCGTCAACTTGAAAGATCTGCTCCGCCTACGCGCGTCAACTTGAAATATCTGGGTCACCTACGTGCGTCAACTTGAAAGATCTGCGTCGCCTACATGCGTCAATTTGAAGTATCTGAGTCACCTACGTGCGTCTACTTGAAGTATCTACGTCACCCGTAGGCAACAAATTAAAGGTCTACGTCAGTTATGGGCGTCAATTTGAAAGACCTGCATCGCTTACGAGCGTCAACTTCCAAGACCGGCGTCACATACAGGCGTCAACTTGAAAAAAACTGCACCAGGCCTCTTTGGTGGCCAGACGCCATATTGTTTTTATTTTATTATTATTACCGGTGGAATTAATATTATTATCACCAATTCATCCTCGATTAACTGGGTCTATCAGCCCATCAGCCATCAAGACAGTCTCCGTGATGCATATCTACAAACAATGTGGACCAAATGCTCGGCTTGAAAATTTTATGTGACTGTGCTTTTTCACTGGCAGTGTTTCACAACTCACGAGTTATTTCTTCAAATTGAATGTGTGGAGCTAAGAATCCAGTATGGGAGAGGGGGACCAAGATTACACGGGACTGAGCCATGTAAGGAGAGTTCGGAACGAAGGCTAGCAGGTGGTTTAAGAGAGAAGGTTTATTGTTTTATGCGGAATAAAACCGGTATCGCCTCAACTTGCATATTCGTCCTGGCAGTGAGGCCAACCTCGATAAGTCTGTCTCTGGTACCCCAAACTGCAACAAACTTAATGACTGTCAACTGAGTAATCCGAACAGTACAGTTCTGTTTGTCACTGATCCCCAAATCTGCAAGAATTCTACTGACCGTCCAATCAGTAATCCGAGCGCTTAGGGCAGTACTCTTATGTCTGTCACTGATCCCCAAACCTGAAAGAGTTCTACTGACCGTCCAATCAGTAATCCGAGCGCTTAGGGCAGTACTCTTATGTCTGTCACTGATCCCCAAACCTGAAAGAGTTCTACTGACCGTCCAATCAGTAATCCGAGCGCTTAGGGCAGTACTCTTATGTCTGGCACTGATCCCCAAACCTGAAAGAGTTCTATTGACCGTCCAATCAGTAATCCGAGCAGTACATTTCTGTCTGTCACTGATCCCCAAACCTGAAAGAGTTCTATTGACCGTCCAATCAGTAATCCGAGCAGTACTCTTATGTCTGTCACTGATCCCCAAACCTGAAAGAGTTCTACTGACCGTCCAATCAGTAATCCGAGCGCTTAGGGCAGTACTCTTATGTCTGTCACTGATCCCCAAACCTGAAAGAGTTCTATTGACCGTCCAATCAGTAATCCGAGCAGTACATTTCTGTCTGTCACTGATCCCCAAACCTGAAAGAGTTCTATTGACCGTCCAATCAGTAATCCGAGCAGTACTCTTATGTCTGTCACTGATCCCCAAACCTGAAAGAGTTCTACTGACCGTCCAATCAGTAATCCGAGCGCTTAGGGCAGTACTCTTATGTCTGTCACTGATCCCCAAACCTGAAAGAGTTCTATTGACCGTCCAATCAGTAATCCGAGCAGTACATTTCTGTCTGTCACTGATCCCCAAACCTGAAAGAGTTCTATTGACCGTCCAATCAGTAATCCGAGCAGTACTCTTATGTCTGTCACTGATCCCCAAACCTGAAAGAGTTCTACTGACCGTCCAATCAGTAATCCGAGCAGTACTCTTATGTCTGTCACTGATCCCCAAACCTGAAAGAGTTCTACTGACCGTCCAATCAGTAATCCGAGCGCTTAGGGCAGTACTCTTATGTCTGTCACTGATCCCCAAACCTGAAAGAGTTCTACTGACCGTCCAATCAGTAATCCGAGCAGTACTCTTATGTCTGTCACTGATCCCCAAACCTGAAAGAATTCTACTGACCGTCCAATCAGTAATCCGAGCGCTTAGGGCAGTACTCTTATGTCTGTCACTGATCCCCAAACCTGAAAGAGTTCTATTGACCGTCCAATCAGTAATCCGAGCAGTACATTTCTGTCTGTCACTGATCCCCAAACCTGCAAGAGTTCTACTGACCGTCCAATCAGTAGGCTAATCCAAGCGCTCAGGACAGTACAGTTCTGTCACTGACAGACTAAAATCAGCAGAAGATACACTGACCGTCCACTCATAAACCCAAGTGCTTGGGGCAGTACAGTTCTCTCTGTCACTGATACCCCAAGTTGCAACTTCCACTGCGTAGCAGTGTGCTTTAAGACGCACATCACGACTGCAAGGAGAAAGTGGAGGTAGCCAATAGCGATCAAAGGCTCGATCTTAACGGTGACAATGACCATCCTGATTGGGTTTTCTACACTCCCTCCAGGCAAATGCCAAATCAGTACCCTATTTCAAATCCTGGGACATCTACGCCAATCCCTAATAGTACATTATGCAACGAGCCTATAATGGTAATAATTAAGACACGAGTATGTTTATAAAACGAGCGTATGCGAGTTTTATAATTTCCATACGTGTGTCTTAATTAGCATTATTGGCGAGTTGCATACGACTATTTATGTTCGTCGATAATTATTATAACTATTTTATGTTCGAACATAAATATTCATAAATATCTGTCGAGATTTCGCTAGTTTTATGAACTGAACAGAGCGCATGTGACGCAGAGAATGCCTTGTATTAGACCATGGAATCCTCGATTATCCCACTATGACACTAGGCAACGCAGTGAAATTTAAATTAGAAGGCCTTGGAAATCAGTGCAGGTGCGATGATATCCTTATCTAATTGGTCAAACAACTGTTTCTTGAGCTGTGATTGGAGGGAGAAACTGTTTCATAATGAAAAATAGTGTTATAATGACCTTCATTATGATACAGTTTTCTAACACATAATAGTCAGGGTCGAACATAATAGTACATTATGCGACGAGCCTATAATGGCTATAATTAAGACACGAGTATTTTTATAAAACGAGCGTATGCGAGTTTTATAATTTCCATACGAGTGTCTTAATTACCATTATAGGCGAGTTGCATACGACTGTTTATGTTCGACGATAATTATAACTTTATTATATGTTTTAACATAAATATTCATAAATATCTGTTCAGTCACTAGAATGTTGTGATCGGGTGCTGCGGTGGGTAGTATATCTCTGTTTTCCAAGCTCTCTGGACAACCGATGCATGCGCTCTGTGTGCTTCAATGCCATATGCTCAGATTGTGCTCCAGTATTCAGTAAAACTGTCACCGAAGTCGTTTCAAAACCACGCGCTGTGTAGAAATTGATTTTGGGGATATTAAAGTACAGTGCCATTTCTTGTCTCAGTTTATTTACGCGAACATATGGACGGTGCAATTTTGGTAATATATAGACATGTTGGATTTTGAACGCATGCGTGAAGGTATCCTTATCTAATTGGTCACACAACTGTTTCTTGAGCTCTGATTGGTGGGAGAAACTGTTTCATAATGAAAAATAGTGTTATAATGAGCCTCATTATGATACAGTTTTCTGACACATAATAGTTAGGGTCGAACATAAACCTACTTATACTACTACATTCACCAAAACACTGGTTATGAGACAAACACAACATACTGTACACCCCAGATCTTAAGAGGCAACAGTAGCGGCTATCTGCTCGGTGATACTGTATTTAGAGCCCTGTGCGGATAAACAAAACGTTATCCGCATCCGCCCCGCATTCGCAAGACTTTTTTCCGCATTCCCATGTTTGTTATCCAAATATACTGGCAATACAATAATATTTTAAATTCGATAAAGCATAAATTACAAAAGCAACATATTTAGACATTTGAGAAAAAAGTCATTCCCTTAGACTTTGTAGCCTATGTCATGTGCTATGTTTAAAATGAATGTCATACAGCCAGAATTGCAACCCTTTCCTGTTCGGAGTGTTAATTATGCTTAATGACATAATTTGAAAGAGATTAGCTTAAATCATCATCCTACATTTGTCATGAAAAAACATAAAGGAAAAATATGTCATAAACATCCGGGTCCTAATAATGATATTAAAAAGTTCGGATTCTATTCTAAAAACTATCCGCAAATTTTCTCCTAACACTATCCGCAGCTTATCCGCTATCCGCACCGCCATGCAAACTTTATCCACATGGCAAAAAATCCGCGGATATCCGCATCCGCGCAGGCCTTTAACTGTATTCCAGATGGCTTTACATTCAGTTCAAATAATATCGTTGCTCATTCATTCAGAGGCTTTGCGATATCATGGTCATGATCTGTTTGGAATCTGTATGATAACCTGTGTAATTGTGTTGGCAGTAGTTACGTGTGTATTTGTAGTTGGGGCTAAATATTTTATGGAAGGGGCATGGGGGTGGAAGACTTCCGTAGCAACCAGTTTTCAGTTCTGCTTCACAAAGCTGAATATATAGGCTATATCCCATTCCAGCTGTCAGACCAGAATTTAATTTCTTGACAGAGCCGATAATCTAACCAGAATATCTGAGGTGACAGCCTAGTTCAGGCTGTTCCAGCTCAGCTGCTCGCCAGTGAGCAGGAGAGTACTCGCCGCCTTGCGTGAGTAAGCCTGCAACATGCAATACAGCTCTGCTGTGGGGGCTGCCGTCACTGCGCGGTGTATACATGAAGACTGGCGGGAAGCGCATAGACTTGTGTTATGACCTTCGCCCAGTGACATATTGGATATCAACCCCAGACCCTCTCCAACCGTACTCCGAGCATTACTGCAGAGTACTCGCCTTTACGCATACTCAAACTCGTGGATTTGGAACAGCCATACCTAGATTGCTAGTCACTGCACCAAGAGGTGGTCATTCATAGCTCAGAAGGATAAGAAGTCAACATTTGTTGTTGTGTGAACGAAAGATTGTTGTTTTTCTTGATTCTATAGGGGTTTTGTGACATCGTCGTCATGATCCCCGTGCATTCGGATGTGTGTAGAATTTCTCTGATAACCTGTGTCACACTGATGTATGTTCTAGTATGTGTACTGTATTTCGGAAGACTGTACGTGATTTAAGTGGGAATTATCTTCTTGCAATGTTTCACGGGATATAAATGATGATCTCATAAAGGGTGGAATAGTACGAACTAAACGTAACGGATGACGTTAATATTATTAGATTGCGTATAATTTTCTTTAAAACTACAAATGGCTTCCTCACTTCATAGTTATTGCAATGGGTGAGATTTGAAACCGGTTGAAATTTGCCATCGTTATGGGTCCGGGATTAGGTTCGTAATTGTTTCTATTTTTAAGTGTATGGGTTACCGCTGCCCTGAATGATGAGAAGAATGGTCTAAGGCAGGTGTTCACAACATTTTTGAGGCTGAGAGCACCACCCTTATGCCATACCAAGTGCCCGAGCGCCATTAGATCGAATATAATAATAATAATAATAATAATAATAATATTGATGCAAATATCATGCGCCTCTCTTATCATTTACTTTCTATTTTTTTCCTCAGAAGTGCTGAAATAGCAACGGATTCACAGCACATTAGGCACGCCGCAAAGACTTGCATGACTCATGCAGATAAGATACATTTACTGATCGGGTCCAAGCTCTGTGAATTTGCGGGGTGAGGTGAAGTGACAGGTGGGAAGAGAAGGGCCTGTCAACAGCCCACAGTGTTATCTGGAATTCATGTCTATTCCAATATTGCTAACATAGGGCCGTTGCTCAAACCACTGTCATGTTGCGAATGAGTGAGTGATTCACCGACCAATGTATTTGGTTCTGTTACTACGTACGGAGCCTCCGTGGCTTAGGCGGCAACACGCCGCCCTCTCACCACTGGGTCCATGGTTCATATACCGGCCACTCCATGTGAGATTTGTGCTGGACAATGCGGAGGCAGACAGGTTTTCCTCCGGGTACTCCGGTTTTCCCTGTCCAAAATTTCATTCCAGCAACACTCTCCTTTCTCATTTCATTTCATCTGTCATTCATTTAATCATTGCCCCAGGGCAGTGCGACAGGCTTTGGCAGCCGGTACAGTTCATATCCTCGCCGCTAGATGGGGGCTTCCTTCATACCATTCCTGATCCGGTCGGTCGACTGGAAGCAGGCGGTGGATTTTCGCTACGTACGGACTGGGAACCCTCATCACTCGTCACCATCACTCCTCATAGTCTGCGATCCGCATTTCTCTCAGGTTCACGGAGCTTGGACCCGAGCAGTACGTGTGGACAGTCGAGTTGAATCAGCATATTTCGTGTTACTCATAAAACAGGGATGTCCAATTATTTTTATTGTTTATTTTAAAAAATCTCTTTCACAAATTCATATAATTTCTGATTGACAAAACTTGTAATGAAAACACAATTATTTCGGTTCGTTTAACAAAATTTGAATTGAAGGACGGATCTGAGAGGAGCTTGTGCTCGCGAGCACTTTTTGGCTCGTATGAGAGGAGTAGCAAATTTCATTTTAAGAGCACCGTGGTAAGCTGTTCACTGAGTAGTGTGTTTTGATCGGTTCTGGCCCCTCCCCCTCCACACCCTCCACACAAGATGGCGGTGGTGCGATATCTCTCGAACTTATGGTCGGATTTTGACAAATGAGGTGTTGTTGAACTCGGGCAGACACCCCCTTTCCAATGGACAACATATTTCAACCACAAAAATAAAACCTACCCCTACTAGAGGGTGAAATTGATTTTTTTAGAGAATCTCTCTTTCCAATTGCAACATGTGAGAGTTTGAATGCCGATATGGAATGTAACGTTGTTCTGCAAACCAATAATCAAAGAGGGGCATGTTAGGCCTTGAGGTGAGAGCCCCTGTTATTGTTAACGAGCCCCCTGCTGTCGGGCCCGTGTTGATGGGTTATTGTGGACGAGTCCTTGTGGACAAGTCCTTGTTGACAGGTCCTTGTGGACAAGTCCTTGTGGACAGGTCCTTGTGGACGGGTCCTTGTTGACAGGTCATTGTGGATGAGTCCTTGTGGACAAGTCCTTGTGGACGAGTCCTTATCCCTTTGGACTGATCCCTTTGGACGGGTCCCTTTGGCCTGGTTCCTACGGACTAGCCCATGGTCCCTAATGCTATGATGAAATTAAACGTTGTTCTACATGAGACGCATGTGAAGAGACGATTGCTACTATGAATTAACATGTTTGTTTTTTGTTTTTAGGCATGCGCACTTGTTTTTTTTTGTAAGCGGGCGGGCTTTTTGAATAATGATTTATAGATGAGTTATTTTTTAAAAAATTACCAAAAGATCCAAAACTAATATCTCATGAATCAATAAGGCTAGGGACCTGTATGAGAGGTCGTTGGACTTGAGGTGACATTTTGTTTTTGAATATATTATTTATTTATGTCAAAAAGACCTAACTGCACTTTTGTTAATATCTCGCTAACTAATAATCAGAGAGGGTCAAGTGTGGTGTCATAGGACTCAGGACGGTCAACCCTTTTCCATGACCAACGAATTTAACCAAAAGATCTAAGGTCATTAGATTTTTAATATCTCATGGATCAATAAGGCTAGGGACCTGTATGAGAGGTCGTTGGACTTGAGGTGACATTCTGTTTTTGAATATATTATTTATTTATGTCAAAAGGGTCTAACTACACTTTTGTTGATATGTCGCTAACTAATAATCAGAGAGGGTCAAGTGAGGTGTCATAGGACTCAGGATGGTCAACCCTTTTCCATGATCAACGAATTTACCCAAAAGATTCAAAACAGCAAGGTCATTGACCTATGATTTTATAAACTAATAATCAGAGAGGCTCAAGTGAGGTGTCATGGGACTCAGGATGGTCAACCCTTTTCCATGACCAACGAATTTACCCAAAAGATTCAAAAAACAGCAAGGTCATTGACCTAATATTTTATAAACTAATAATCGAATATCTACATGTGAGGTGTTATAGGACTTAGAATGGTCAACCCTTTCCCATGGCCAATGAATTTACCCAAAATACCCAATACATCAAGGTCATCGACCTGAGATTTTATAAACTAATAATCGGATACGAACATGTGAGATGTTTACCATGTGTGTGATGAAACATAGCTAGGTAGAGAAAGAATTAGTGTAGGCTACATGTATGGTGATTGACAAGTCTTTTACCATTGAAACTTGTTTTTCAGATCAAACTGCAGTATAGAGAGAGTATAGGTTGTAGGTATGGGTTAATAAATGACGAACGGTGTACACACAAACTCTGATTTATCGATTCAAGAATTAAGAGTAGACTATATTTAATTGATTGGTTAAAGAGGATAGCTAAAACACAAAAATGCTCAGTGGTTACCGGGGCAAGATGGTCGCTACACACACACACAACAAGCTTTAAATACTTGAGGCTAATAATCTATACACACACACTCGCTTGTTCTAAACTAAACTGTGTTGCTGTCAGTGCTCAGACAGTAGGCTGATGACAAAAAATGCATTGCTAACAGAAATATAATCATTTCCGGTTGTATAATGTTACCAGCTATCCATTTTGTGTTGCAGTGTTAAGCACTTTTAGCTCTTGTACTGGTGGTCATAACCCAATTTCCAGGTCTGATGCCTAGAACGAGTCAAACTAAGAAACAAGGGCAAGGTGGTGTAGTGGTTAAGCTGTTAGCCTTTTCACCAGGGTTCGATTTCAGGTTAATATGCATGTCATAAACATATTAAACAAAACAAAACAGAGATAACGTTCAAAACTGATTACATTTGTGTCTTTCCAAATTATTACTTGGATTACAAATACAAAGGTGAACTGGGTTTGATATACATTAATGCTGTCTATCACACACTAGACTGTAAGAAAGCCAAAAGAGAAAAAGCGTAGGTAGAGCAGTGGTAAAATTGCTATATGTAGAGAACTACCTAGCGGTTTTATGAACTGGCAAAAGCTAAATATCGCATAAACAGTGTAGGATACAATCCAGCAATCAAATTTGTATCTTGTGGAACAGAAAAAATGCACTTTTACCTTGATGGATAGCAAATGAGTGCAGATGAATGACATATGCATTAGCCTACCATAGGATTATAACCACGAGGTGGAGGTGTGACTTCTATATTTTATTGTTTAGAGACATGGCTTTTTTGTAACCAGTAGATTTAGTATTTTGTAAATATTCATTTTTGTAATTGTAAAAATAGTGGAAACATTTTTTTGTAATAGTAAATGTTAAATGTATAACTAAAAGTAATTTGGGATAAGTGTGCATGTCAAGGATAAATAGGGTCCCTGTGGCGGGTCCTTTGGACTAATCCCTATGGACTGGCCCTTGCATTTTTTCCAAAGTATGTCAAAGGGACCCGCCACAGGGACCCGTCAACATGGACCCGTCCTCCGGGACCCGTAAAAAAATGACTCAAAGGTTAAGTTAAGCTACGGCAGTCATTTCTGGAACGTTTTGATCACACCTCGTAGGGTTAGGTTAGGTTGAGTTAAGGTACGACCGCCATCTTGGAACTTTATGATCACACTTCGTAGGTTTAGGTTAGGTTAGGCAAGGTTCAGTTAAGCTATGACCACTATTTTGAAAATTTTTTGATCACTCCTCGTAGGTTTAAGTTAAGTTAGGTTAGGTTAGGTTAGGTTAGGTTAAGTGAAGCTACGGCCGCCATTTTGAAACTTTTTGAACACACGTTGTAGGTTAGGTTAGGTTAGGCTATTCACTTTTGCACTCACTTTTGCACCCACATTTGCACTCACTTTAAACTATTATTTCTATTATCGAGCGAAATTTATTGGAGATTATTTCATGCTTGAAAATTGATATGGAAGTATCAACGAATAGTTATGGTAAGCCATATGCATACTATAAAGGTTATACGTATATTGCAAAACGAACCAATAAAATGGAACTGTTATTTGACGTTGTTCAAAACATCGTTCAAAACAGTGTCAAAGTGAACTAAAAAGTAAAAATAGTGATGTCTTAAGTGTGAGTGATCATCAATGTAGTGTACCAGATAAAACATCGTTGCTGTTTAAAAAAATACATCAAATGTTAAAACACTAGTCCGAAAAAAAGATATGGTAACCCGCGTGTTGTGCAATCAATGATAGCCACCTCTTTAAATGTATACTGTACTTGTTTTCGTTGACCTTAAAGCCTTGAGTATCCATCACCAGTGTATGTGACATGTTTACGCTTGCATAGATCAAAACCAACTGACTATTCACTACTTGGGTTTAGAAATTACATTTACTCAAATCACATTCTAGTAAAATTCATGCCTACTATAAGCGGCACCCACTTTTACACCCACTCTTGCACCCACTCTTTCACCCACTCTTGCACCCACTCTTGCACCCACTCTTGCACCCACTTTTGCACCCACTTTTCCTCTCACTTTAAACTATTATTTATATTATCGAGTGAACTTTGCTAGAGATTAGTTCATGCTTGACAATTGACATGGAAGTATCAACAAATAGCAATGGTATGCCATACGCATTCTATAAAGGATATACATATATTGTAAAACGAACCAATAAAAATGGAACTGTTATTTGGCGTTGTTCAAAACATCGTTCAAAACAGTGTCGAGGTGAGCTGAAAAGTAAAAATAGTGATGTCTTAAGTGTGAGTGATTATCAATGTAGTGTACCAGATAAAACATCGTTGCTGTTTAAAAAAACTCTTCAAAATGCTAAAACACTTGTCCCAGAAAAAGATATTGCAGCTCAAGATAGTGCATTGTTTGTTAAGAAGCATGTATCATCTCCTCAGAAAGTCGTGTTAGGACAGTTGTCAATGTCTGAAAAACTCCCAACATTATCAAAGGCAACACAAACTGTGCAAAATGTGGTATTGCAAAAGGATCAAAAAGGACTATACAGTAATAGTGATGAGCATTATAATGATCATGATGATGATGATAATGATAATGGTTATGATGATGATGTTGATGATAATAATGATAATGGCAATGCTTTGTTTACACCTAAAAAATCATTTGTTAAATTTGTCTACTGGAACAATCCAAGTAAGCTAATCCGGCGGCTTCAGCAACTGCATGTCTATAAACAGGCTGGTTATACTGAATATGAGGAAGAACTATTGGATATAGAAAATGAGCTTCGTCGTGCTAAAATTATTAATTAATGGATCCACATAACCGCTTAAACTATTTCTTAACAATACATGTTATATTTTCTACCACTATGCTACCATTTTGCTCTCACTTTTGCTATCACTTCAAACTGTACATATTAAATATAAAAGCCAAAGCTAAATGATTTTATTATCAGAACAGTTATAACCTTTGTAGTGAGCAAATCATACTAACAGGTTAGTTGCTACTATGGAACTTACTTCAACTAACAAAGGTAAACAACGTGTACTCTATAAAGGCCATCTTGTGTGGAGGGTGTGGAGGTGGAGGGGCCAGAACCGATCAAAACACACCACTTCACTGAATAACACAATGTCGGTACTATACTACAAAATCCTGCTTCATACGTACATTTTGCGGGTGTGATCTTTGTACGCCGACCATCTCGAGGAATAGCAGCTAACATTATTGGCTGTCAGCCCGGAGGTCAAGGTTCGATTCACCACTCTGCCTAGAAATTTAATTCTGCTCTGAAAGCTAGGACGGGATACACTTAGCCTCGTGAGGCAAGACTGAGAAGGGGAGGGTTCGATTCCCACCTCAGCCATCCTGGATGTGGATTTCCGTGGTTTCCGCACTTCTAGCCTACTCAAGGCAAATGCTGGGACGGTTCCTAACGCAAGCCCATGGTCGACTCCTTCCCAATCATCACCTGAATAAGAAATACACACACTACTACAGTTACCACAATAGCATAGGTTGTCAGACAAATAATACACACACTCAAGTACACGTAGCTTGATGAAAAAGATGTCAATGCCCCTCAAATGAAACAACATCTTTGTACGTGAAGGTAAAATTCAATGTCATGATGAAACATGGTGATGACTAGGGCCCGGATGTTGATGACGATGACATCTCATCTTTTTACTGAACTGTCTAAAACAATGTTGAAATACATAGAAACTCCGGACGGGCCACCCTGTCTTCAAATATAACATTTTTATTTTGCATTTTTAGCATTCTTTGCAATTTTTCCATTTTAGGAGCATTTTTTTAGTTTGGTAGACTATTTTGGTCTTATTTTAGAGAAATCGGCCTTTTGAGGTCATTTTCTTTCCAATTTAGTCATCCCATAGCTTTATATGAGGGAGTTACATCTCTCAGAGTCAAGAAGAAGCTAGTAGATACAAAGATAATTTAAAATATTGAAATATTGATTCTATTTCCTTAATCAACCGTGTGGAAACTAGTCTTAGCAACAATCATGGCAAAATTGCTGCGGGGATTGCATCGAAACTGAAAAAAGTGCTAGACAAAAACACCGGGTATAAAACATTAAGCAAAATCTCAGACATTCATTCTGGTGAAAACTACTGCATGGATGGGATTGAGGAGGATATAGCAGTAAACGACCTTCCTCACTTAAAGTACGCTCCGATCACATCAGTTGATGTTGAACGCAGCTTTTTGAGATATAAAAAATTGTTGGCTGATAACCGCAGATCGTTTACATTTTACAACATCAGAATGACATTCGTAGTGCAGTGCAACTCAGACTAAAGTGAACATAAACTTTTGTTAAGTGCTAGAAATCTAATTTGATTGACTTTTCAGTTTGAGGGTAAGATTTTATTTTTGAAATAGCCTATTGGTGAGTTCATTATTATAAGATCACTTTCTCCATTTTATAGTGCATTTTTCGAATTTTTAGGTCATTTATTACAGTCATTTTTGAAAGTTTTAAGTGCATTTTTAAAACTTTTTTACGGCATCAACATCCGGGCCCTAATGCTGACGATAATAATTCTTGTTTTAAGGGGCCTAACTTCTAGGTTATAGGCACCTTAATGAAACAACTGGCCACTGTGGCCAAGAGCGCTAATGCGCTAACTCGTGTCTCACTGGCATCGAGAAAGCGGGGTTTGAATATAATCTCGGCCGTGCTGAAATTGATTTCAGTCTTTTCCCGTTTTCACCACCAGGCAAATCCTTTCAATACTGTAGGTCCGCGACCGATTTCCTTTCAAAATCCCTTCCCTGACCCATCCTGAAAATCAAATAAAATTAATATCCATTGGATGCATTATTAAGATTATTCTTAAGTTTTGAAAATATTCAAAAGTTTGGATATTTCAATTTTTAAGTCATATTAAACTTTCGAACGGTATATTTATTTTCTCCATGACTCATTTTAAAACTACTTTCCTTACACATTTCCACAACTTTGCGTCCTATAAGTGACCCCACAATGTAGATCTTTATTTATCTCTCTATACTAGGTTACTTTCTAGATTCTCTCTGTTAGACAATAGCCATAAACATATTTTTAAGAAAGTAAAACGGGTACTGCGCTGTCAGAGTATGGGATACCTCGTCTTAAAACCAAAACTGTCGCCGATTCCTGAGCTAGCGGAAAAATCTTTGATTCTAGTTTCTTGCTAAAATATATTTCTTAATTTAAAATTTCCCTCTTTCCTCAACTTATCAACAAACAAAGCTGAAAGTTTTAGAAGTAATTCCTCCTTATATGTGTTTATAGCCTATTTTCATTAATGAGAAATATAGGCTTATGAGATCACCTTTTGTCCGTGTCTGTGTCTGTATGTGTAGAGTAGAATATGTGTACGTGTGAGTCTCCCCCCACTCTTATAAAATCTAAACGGCCGAAGCGATTTCAATGAAACTCGGTAAGTGCATACTACTATCTCGTCCAATCTCGACCGTGTCTTTCAAACTTTAATACATTTCACCAATATAACAAGGAGGCCGAGCGAAATATTTCACTGGCATTCAATATCTTCACAACAGTAACAGATATCAACCTGAAATTTTGTACAGTGATAAAGGGTACTACTGGAAAATCATCTATGTGACTTTCACAAACCTGTTGAGTACAAAACGGATTGGCAGCCAAGCGAAATTCAAACATTTTTATAGACCTTTCCCGTGATTTAACCATTCGAGCACAGTGAAATTTGGTAGGGCAAATGATTATACACATTGTGATGCATTGACATCTAATTTATTTCAATTGTTTACATAACTTCAAGATGGTGGTTGTGTGAAATTTTAAAATTACATTTTAATTTCTTGTGTCCTAATCATGCGATCGAAGTGAACGTTTGATATATGAACCTACAATAATCTTCATCTAATGGTATATAAATCTATGGCCTACACATATAATAATCCAACATGGCGACCATACGAAATATTTAGACGGTTTTCAATAGGCTATCTACGAATCTATTACAGCAATCAAAATTAAATTTTGTATGTTGATAGAGGCTATTAACATGAGTTCACCTACGAATCATTCATCAACCTGGTGAGCACAAATCCAACATGGCGGCGACGCAAAATTTAAATATTTAAATGGATTTATCTCGCGAGGGGAGCGTGATGGCGTAGTGGCTTAGCTGCTCGTCTTTCACCCGGACGGCCGGGGATCGAATCCCGGTGACAGCTGGGCGAAATTTTCACCTGAAAAATCACGTGGCGTCAGGAAGGGCATCCGGTCTTAAATCCCCGGCCAAAACCAAAATGAGCCGGGTTGGCTCCGGCGACCCCAATTAATTGGGATAAGCCGTAGAGGATGATGATGATGATTTATCTCGCGACTTTTCTTCCGAGCGCTGTGGAACTTAGCACGGTATATCTTCATACGAGCCTTAATGTACCGACGTCTAATTTAATGGCATTTTATGTGAATTAAAAAATGGTGGCTGTACAATTTTTTTAAAATCTAATTTTCATTCCTTGTTTTCTAAGCAAGAAAAGTAGGATCTATAAAAATAGGCAATTTTGTTCTTTACGGAACTACTTGTCAAAATGTACTTTAGTTTAATTTTGCCTGGTGGAAATGTACATGATAATGCTCTTAAAAATACATTTTTAGCCTACTTTTCACATTTTGCAAAAATGAGGAAAAAGTAGACTTATGATATCGGGCAAATGTGTGTCTGTCTGTCTGTCTGTCCTTCTGTATGTCTGTCTGTGTGTGTGTCTGTCTGTGTGCCCCCCCCCCTATCAACTCCTAAACGGCTGGAGCAATCGAAACAAAATTTGATTGGAATAAAGATCTATACCTGAATATCTCACGGCCATATTTGAAAATGATATCAGTGCTACCAACTGCTGAAAAATCGCAATTGAAATTTGAGCTCCATGTTGGATATCTTGGAAGGTATGAATGGGAGCTATTTCAAAATTGGCATACGTATAGATAATAATATTGCAGTTTAATTTCCAGGAGGCCATACATGGCAGTGTTGCCAAAATGATTATAAGCCTGCTGATAGGTCCAATTTTTAAATGCATATAACTTCTACACTATCAGTTGGAATTCAACTAAATTTCGTATGTGCTATGTGTACATAAACAGATATGACTGAGCGTAATCTTAAGACCCTCCAGGGCTACCAACTGTTAATGAATGCTCTCAATTTTTTAAAATCCAAATACCCATATATCAGAAAGTATGCAAGCCGACAGCTTTAAACTATGCACACGTATAGTACCTGACATTCTATATTAATGTGGAGTAACTTATATACGTCAGTGCTACCAACATGATTCTAAGCCTGCTGAGATGTCCAACTTTAAATACATGTACTGTAGCTTCTATACTATCATTTGGATTTCAACCAAATTTCGTGTGTGCTATGTGTACCATAACTGCTATGACTATGCCGATTCTTAAGGGTAACCAGGGCTGCCAACTGTTAATAAATGTTGTCTATATTTCTTTACCTTAATATAAATATATCAGAAAGTATGCAAGCCAATAGCTCTAAACTTTGCACACGTATAGTACCTGGCATTCTAGATTAATTTGGTGTAATTAATATAGCCCTACGCCAGTGCTGCCAACATGATTGATAGGTCCAATTTTAAAATGCATATAACTTCTGTACTAATTAATGGATTTCATTCAAAATTGACACAACAATAGATCAGATTATTTCAGATTATTTCTGACCAATACATGTATGTCATTGTTGCCAACATGATTTTACGCGCGCTGTTAGTTCCAATGTTTAACTGCATGTAACGTCCATGCTATCCATTTGACTTCAACCAAATTTTGTATTCTGTACCTTAAGAGATGGAACTAAGAATATATTCAGTCACCGGGCTGCCAACTGTAGTTCTCTATTAGGCTACAAATTGCCAGGTATTCAGTATTTCGAACTAATTAGAAATTTCGATATTACAAACTTAATTTCGTTATTATTCTAGATAGATCCATATAGATTAATCATTGGCATGAATCTTAAATTTTAAGAAAGGTAGGCTCTTTAGTTCGTCACGGAACTTCTTGTTATACCTACAAATCATTTTTATTATTTTGAAAAAGCCTGTGCTTAAGTCAGGCGAAAGTAAGTTACCAAGGAATATCCCTAAAAACCGTACCTGTTTCTGAGAGGATGCTAAATGAAAATCCACAGCCTGCTTCCAGTCTCTAACCGGGTCAGGAATGGAATGAATAAAGCCCCCATCTAGCGGCGAGGATATGAAGTGTGCCGGCTGCCGGAGCCTGTCGCACTCCTCTGGGGCAATGATTAAATTAATGACAGATGAAATGAAATGATAGTGGAGAGTGTTGCTGGAATGAAATTGTGACAGGGAAAACCGGATTACCCGGGGAAAACCCTGTCTGCCTCCGTTTTGTCCAGCACAGATCTCACATGGAGTGACCGGGATTTGAACCACGGACCCAGCGGTGAGAGGCCGGCTTGTTGCCGCCTAAGCCACGGAGGCTCTTGAAAGGATGCTAAATAAATAGTTGAAAATTAACAAGGACAGCATACAGTAGGACTTTCTGTCTCCCCTTAATGACACAAGGATACAAACACACAAATAAACAAGCACACAAACAAACATACAAACACAAAAAGAAACATACAAACACACAAACATACAAACTCACAAGCATACAAACAAACACACAAACAAACATTCAAACGAACACACAAACTAATTAAAATAACAATGACTTCTCTTTATCGAATCATGGCAGAATATATTGACTTCTCTTCCTGTTTACGTTGTTGTTCCATTTGAGGGGCTTGGACATCATGATCATTTCGCCCCGTTGTTGTTGCTGTTGTTGTTTACGAGAGACGTTGCGAATATGGGTTAAGTAATTTCAATTCACAAGGAAACTGCGTTACAAAGTGAGAAAACAGATTGTCATAAAAATACAAACGTTTGGCTATTATTGTATTTTCGCATGGTCGCCACTGACATTAATAGATTTGTTGTTTCGTGAAATTAATTTCAACAAACCCTTCTGGAAAAGTCGGTGCCCAGTGAGTTCAGGAAGCTTCTCACAGCCAGCACTTCTAAGGGGGAGCTGGGACGTTTCTATGTCATAGAGGTGGCTGTAGTTTCCGGGTTAAAGTGGTGAAGTCAGGAAGCCCTCACAGCCAGATCTTCTAGAGGGAGCTAGGGTATTTCCATGTCATAGAAGTGGCTGTAATCTCCTGTTTAAAGTGGTGATCTCATGTGTCATCCACTGTGATGATCCTGAACAGGACGTAATTGCTCACGTGCTCGTGCCGAAACAAGTGCTCCAGGTTTATTGCCAATGTTACAGTCTTGTGGTCAGCGGAGAGGTGTTGCCACCACAATGACAAATTCTTCACACTCCCAAATATACGAGGTTACCTGACATCTATGTCACAAAGCCCCTAAATGAATTAACAACAATATTATTTTCGTTATTCTTATTACGTGTTTGAGGAACGACTGCCGCTAACTGATACCGCGCAGCAGGTAATGGGACAGGAAGTGGGATACAGCGGTGACGGAGTACAGTGTCCACATAAGCCAAGCACTGATTAGCGCAACAGGAGCACTTGTCACCACGGAGAGGGCAACGAAGAATGGCGCCACTGGAGTTAAGTCATATTCTACCCACGTGACTGTACCTGACAACAGAGCAATCTTAAAGCGTGCCACCGGTATGCAAATAATATTTCCCAAATTATTATTATTATTATTGTAATTTTTTATCATTATCTTAATTATGATTATTTTCCTTATTTACTTTATGACATGATGAATTTTAATATAGCCTACTCTCTCTTCGCCTTTTCCCAATTAATTGAGGTCATTTGAGCCAACCAGGCTCATTTTGGTTTTAGCCGGGGATTAAAGGCCGGATGCCCTTCCTGACGCCACGTGATTTTTCATTTGAAAATTCCATCCCACTGATACCGGGATTCGAACCCCGACCGTCCGGGTGAAAGACGAGCAGCTAAGCCACTGCGCCATCACCCCCCCCCCCCTATCTTAATATAGCCAACAACATACAGAATTTGCAATCAGGTACGTAATAATTATTACTGGGATAAAAATAATCGGACTATGTGCCATGTGTGACAGCCTTCTGCATTCTGGCGATCAGATGTTTCATCCAGACACTATACCAGAGACCCTAGAACCACTCCCGTTGCTGACATCACCAATGGTACATTTTTCTGATTTCTTCTGCCAACTGTACATACTTGTTTATCTGTAATTGTACTTGTTTATTGTTATTATTATTATTATTATTATTATTATTATTATTATTATTATTATTATTATTATTATTATTATTTTACCGACAGTAGTGGCTACGCTGGTTAAAGCGCAGCGTTAGGTCTTGGGGCCAAGCTCTCTGCTGCCTCGGTAGACACGTGTGTTCGAGCCCCACCATCGGCTGTCCTTGAAATGGTTTTCAGTGGTTTCCCATTTTCAACACCAGGCAAATGCTGGGACAGTACCTTCTGACAGGCCACGGCCACTTCCGTCCACATCCTTGCCCAGTTTCATTCATCTTCATCCATTCCATCTCTCATCCCGACGCGCAGGTCGCCCACGGGCGTCGACTAGAAAGACCTGCACTCGGCCACTCAGGAGGCTACACGACAAAAATAAATAAATAAAAAAAATATTATTATTATTATTATTATTATTATTATAAGTAATAAGTGATTTAATTCTAAATGCAGCTCTAGTGTTGTAACTTTTGCTCGATCCTTCTCCCTCCTCGCAATTTTATGCAGTATATGGAAATATGAATCCTACGCTGAAGGTAATTTACAGCGCTGCGTCGCCTCCGGTCCACTTGATGAGAACAACAACAGGGGTATCTTCCTTGTCCCCATCACTTCCATTACACGCCCTGTGCGCACCACTTTTTTCAATTGTCACGCCAACCTGTCGGCAGGCATCTGATCGTCCCCACTGCACCGCCGACGTTGTGTGGCGTCTACTGGCGTCTAGGTGGCGGCGTGTCATCAGCCTAGGATCTTTTCCAACTGCGTCATAAGAAAGTTGTTTTAATTCCCTTTAGGGTCATGGAATTTTCTGGCCATAAGCACCGTGTATTTGGCCATGTGATCAATTTGTCTGATAAAGTGTGTTTCTGTCATGATCGTGTAACTCTAATTATTGGGGTTGGGAATGGGGTAAGTGCCCTGGGACTTGATATAAAGTACTGTTCAGGAAATTGCCTGGCGGAAGTGTGGATAAATCAGGAGAAACCTAGGGGCTGTTTTAAGGTGGGGGAGGAAATTTAAGAATTTTTCTTTGGATATAGGTATAACATTTGTTGGTAACTTGTATTATAATCCTCGGTCTTGAGGAAAGAATTCATATAGAAAATCAGATAAAATAACAAAAAAAAAGAGGTATTAAGGCGGGTAGGAGAGGAGAGATGTAAAGCAAAAATTATGGAATGCAGCCAATAGAAATCAGAAATCCTAATTGACGTCAAATTTGCAGGTGAAAGTTGAGGTAAGTAGGAGATATTTCTGCTACTTAGTTAGCAAAATAACCAGTGTTGGACGAAGCAAAGAGGATATAAAAACTGGTTGGCACAGGCAAAGAAAGTCTTTCTAAAGAAAATAAATCAGTTGATATCTAATAAAAATTTAGATATAAGAAAGTCATTTTATAAGCCTTTGTTTGGAGCGTATGGAAGTGAAACTTGTACTGTTGGTGCTGTAGAAAATAGTGGAATAGAAGTGTTTGAAATGTGTTGCTGCAGGAAATGATGAAGATTAAATGGGTAGATAGAATAACAAAAACGAGGTATTAAGGCGAGTGGGAGAGGAGAGATGTTTCTGGCGAGAGTTAATGAAGAGAAGAGCCTAAGTTGGTAGGACACATTCTAAGACACGCAGGAATGACAAACTTAGTTATGTAAGAAAGGGTCAAAGACAAGAACTGTAGAGGTAGACCACGGTTAGAATATGTTAAACAGATTGCCTCGGATGCAAAGTGTGGTAGCTATGTGAGATGAAACGATTAGCTTAGGACAGGGAGGCATGGAGTGCTGAATCAAACCTGTGAAAGCAACGAAGATTCAAACAACAACAACAACAACAACTACAACATCAATAACAGTTTTAAAAAAATCATGCAATTTCCTAGTTTTTCACTAAATATGAAATATTATAAGATACTGTTTTTGAACATTTATTTTATTTTAAATTGTTAACATCTAGGCCTAAATTTACTCCAAAATGTCACAATAATGTGCATATTTTTATACCGACATAACCTTCGATTTTGAAATGCTGATTTTCATACCATATTCCCTACTTTACTCTTCACGTTATAACAAGTTTGCTTGTAAGCTTTCGACAGAGTCTGTCATACAACTAGATCATTAGCATAGGCCAGACGGTTTACCTTGTTTCCACCTAACTACAGTATATCCCCAACCAGATTATGCCCTTCAGCAAACGGTCCATATATAAAATATACAACAGCGATGAATGATTACAGTATTGCCTGTCTTCTGAAACAACTTTAAACTAAGAAAGAACTCATTCTGCCATCGCCCCTCACTGTGGCCTGATTATAAACATAAATAGGCCTACATTTGATTGCCTGTAGCACCATTCCCTTGATACTATAATCTCTCAGGATGCTCAGCATTTTCCCTTGATACTTTATAGTATGCCTTCTCTAGTTCTACGAAACACATACAAAACCTGTAACATTTCTCAATAACTTGGCGCATACTAAGAACTTGATCCTGATAACATGGTTGTTGTTTAAAGCCACACTGGTTTTCATCCGTCTTACTCTCAGCCAGAGTACACTCTGCTCAGGACACTCATCATAGAAACGGCTCTAAAATTGTTTGCAATCTTTCTTCTTACCTTGCCTATAAGTAGGGGCCATTACTGCTTTTGTTCAGTCAGGGATTATCTTTCCTAAGTCCCATGCCAATTAGATTATCCTATGCAACCATTCCATCTCTGCTTTCCCAATATACCATGAGGAAACCATGGCCCTACACCCAGCGATTTGGAGTACAGATTGTGAGGTAACGCGTAGTCATTGCGACGGGTCCCTTCGGCCCTGAACCTTTATAGTTTTTCATTTCTGGACGAATTTCAACTATGCCTGCCACTTTATGAACATGTAATTTATTAACCATCCTTTCGACTTCCTCAACCGTGGTTCTCTTCCCGCCTTCATTCTCCTCCTGCAAAGTTATGAAATCTCCCACATTGCCAGAGAAGTCTACCTTTACGTTTAGGAAGTTTTCGTAGTATTCTTGCAATGTTCCCGGCGCTTCCTTGGCTTCTATAATGAATTTCCCTGAATTATCCGAAACACTAATCGTTCCTCTTTTTCCATCATTTCTAAGATTTTGTACAACAGTCTAATACGGCTTTCCTGCCACGTAATCTAACGTTTATAATTATTTATATACACATTTCTCTCTGATTTTCTTTTGGACTCCACTATTATTGTTTGCTTCTGTTCCTTTCCGCTGCATAAATCCCTATGACTGCCGGATTTCTTGTTTGAAGCCACTTTTAGCAAGCCTTCTATGATGTAGAGAGCTTTGACGCCATTTTTCAGTGTTGCCATGTTGCAACTATCCTGTTAGTCGATACAATGTATTCCCAATTACTGGGGAATATTGTGGTGCCCAGCTGAAAAATTGTAATATCAAAGACGTTTATTTTTTTAGTCTATTTTCATTTATTAAGAAAATAGGTTTACAGTATGCGATCACTTTTTGTCCGTGTGTGTGCCCCTTAAATAAAATCTAAACGGCTGGAGCGATTTCAATGAAACTCGGTAACGTCATAGTACAATTTGTGCCGATCCCGACCAAATCCCTTATATTTTATTACGTATCACTAATCCAACATGGCGGATGTGCGAAATATTTCACTGGCATTCTATATCTCCGAAACTATTACCAATATCACCATGTCATTTTGTACGGTGATAAAGGGGACTGCTAAACGTTCACCTATGTGATTTTCAAAAACCTGTTAACTACAAAACGAACATGGCGGCCAAGCGAATTTGAAACATTTAAATAGACTTTTCTTGCGATTTAATCATCCTAACGAAATGTAAGTTGGTATAGCAAATGTATGTACACATTGAAATGCACTGACATCTAATTTAGTTCAATTGCTTACATAACCTCGAGATGGTGGCTGTGCGAAAATATAAAAATATTTTTTAAATTTCTTGTGTCCTAATTATGCGATCGATTTCAACGTGTGAATAATAAACCTACGCAATAATTCGCATCTAATAGTGCATAACTCTATGTCATACATAGCCTATATTAAAATCGAACATGGCAACCTACCGAAATATTTAGGCGGTTTCAAAATCTATCAATCTATGGAATCAATCAAACTGAAATTATGTATGTTGATAGAGGCTATACATAAGTCACATATGCGACTTTCAATACCCTGCTGAGCACAAATCCAAAATGACGCTGACGTAAAATTTGTATATTTAAATGGATGTTTCTCGTGATTTAACCATCAGAGTGTATTGAAACATGGTACGGTATATGATTATACAAATTTTAATCCACCTGCACCTAATATATTTCAATTGTTTTCATAACCACACGACGGCGGCTGTGCGAAATTTTAAAACCTCGATTCTTTTTACGTCTTGTGTTCTAATCATGCGATTGAAAATTGAATAATTCACCTACACAATAATCTTCATGTAATACTGTAGTACATAACTTTAAGGCCTACATATATAAAAATCCAACATGGCGACCATCCGAAATATGTAGATGGTTCTCAATATCTACGAATCTAATACAGCAATCACACTGAAATTTTGTATGTTGATAGAGGCAATTAACATAAGTAGGATATATGAAAATAGGCGTTATAGTTCTTCACGGAACTACTTGTTACCTTTGCAAACCGACTTCACTATGTAATTCCTCCAGAATGTGCGCTTTGTCCTGTTTTCACACACTGACATGCCTTTGCTACTTCTAGCACTGCATCCCTGTACCCTAACCACTCTGTTTCAATGCCCTGTATTGTTTCCCGTCTACTCTTCGGAATTTCCCATTAATCATGTTCATGAATTTCTACTTAAGTTCCTTATCCTGGAGATTTTCTACCATAATCCATCTGCAAACAGACCTCACCTTCTGCACCTTAGTTCTCACTATGCACAATTCAACTCAGTTTGTGGCCTGTTTCTTCAAACAAGCTTCTGAATCCACTGCATTTGTTTTACGATTTCCCAAATGATATTGTCTATTATTGACCTGGTTTCTCCACCCTTCCTTGAGTATCTGTGAATCTCCTTATGCTTAGAGAATGAATTCAAAACAGATAATCCCATACTAACACAGAAGCCCATTAAACATTTCCCATTGGTGTTCGCTTCCCTAACCTTACCCCACTTACCCATTACTTTATACCCCTCAGTTCTATTTCCTATCCTATTATTGGAATCCCCCATCAGTACTGAAATGAAAATCCACAGCCTCTTTCCAGCCTCCGACCGGGTCAGGAATGGAATGAATGAAGCCCCCATCTAAGCGGCGAGGATATGAACTGTGCCGGCTGCCGAGGCCTGACGCACTCCTCTGGGGCAATGATTAAATGAATGACAGATGAAATGAAATGATGGTGGAGAGTGTTGCTGGAATGAAATTTTGACAGGGAAAACCGGAGTACCCGGAGAAAAACCTGTCTGCCTCCGTTCTGTCCAGCACAGATCTCACATGGAGTGACCGGGATTTGAACCACGGACCCAGCGGTGAGAGGCCGGCGTGCTGCCGCCTAAGCCACGGAGGCTCCCCCATCAGTACTACACTACTATTATTGTTAACTCTCACTACCACATACTCAGTGTATCATAAAATCTGTCAGCTTCGTCCGGATCTTCCCCTTCACAGGGAGCGAACACTGAAACAATTCTGACCTGATTTGTCCAAATCTATCCACATTAATCGTTCATTTACGTGTCTCACAGAAACGATGTTACGTTCTATGGTTCACTTGACATACTGAACAGCCCTACTCCTCACTTTGCCCCGCCTCGTTTTGCACCTGGCAGCTACACCTTGTAATCTCGTACTTCCTTTTCTCTATTTCCCTTTATCCGAACTTCACTAATCCCAAGAATATTCAATTTCATCCTGCTTGCCAACTCAGCTTGAGCTAGAGTCCTGCATTGGTCAGTCCTCTTAATTATTTAACTTTCGTTTGCATTTGTGAATTAGACTACGTAATAGCTTATAATCTTCACTTCTCATAATTCCGGTCGTAAAATTCCAATTCTTGGGTGCTATGGGCCAAAGCTATTCAGCAATAGTTCAAAAGTAATGATCAAAACTAACCCTTTTGTTCCAGATTACGAGATTAGAAAGAAAGTTATTAACTGTCCAACTCTTTCTTTGCTTCAATTTTTGTTAGTTGTTTGTTGTTGTTGTTAATTAATTTGAGGGACCTGGGACATCTTGGTTATCAGCCCCGTGTGGGTAGATTATTAGCTTGGGAATAACCTAACCACCAAGGGAAGATGATAAAGAAAAGGAAGTGGGTTTCGGACTGGAGAAAAAGGATGGAGAAATAGGAGGAGAGTCCTACAAAAGTTATAAGTTTAACTTTAAATATACTCAAAGGCGACTGCCACTGCAAATCCGCTCTCCGATACCTAAAGTGAGTAGGGACCTGGGCAAAGCTAACGGGAAACGCAGCTGGAACTTGGGCGGTTTGTAAGAGAGTGGCTTAAGCGTATTCCCTCTCAAGCATACATATGCCTACTATGGGGAAGGGTGATGGTCTGGCAAGACAAAGAGTAACAGATTTATTGTGTATTAAGTGGGAAGAGTCAAGGAAGACAGGATCTTGCCTAACCGTTATGTTAGAGAAATGATAAGTCAAAAGAGAACTCTTGAATTTATTTAACAATGCAAAAGAGTGTAATGAATTTAACAAATATATAATTTCAATTTTTTTAACAATTTGGGGTCGCAGACCTCCGAAAACATTTAAAGCTTGCGCCAGGCAATTAACAATTCTTTTTGTTTCAAACCTTTATATGTTTTAAAATCTTCGCAAGATTTTGAAATGGCGAAGATAAAAATGAAAAATTTAATGATAATTAAAGTGATTAAAGTTAGACAATAAATCAAGTACAAGGTGTGTACTTTAAGGAATTTCTAAGTAAATATCTTAGAAAGAGTAACAACTTCGAAAGTAACAACAACAAAAAGCAGGAAGAATACAATAGAAGTTTCTATAACTTCTTAAATTTATGCTGAAATACTTGGTTGGATTATGCAAATAGGGCAGGTCACTTATTGTGAAACCTGAAGAGAAAAGTCGAAAGGAAGTTTCTAGAACTCCTATGTTTAAGTAAGGATCACGAGACAAATGGGGCAAGTTTCCCTTTCGTGAAACCTAGAATTAACTCACTTATGAGCTGAAAGAATTGTATTCCCTGATTAGAAGGGAGAAACAATATAAGTTAAAGCGTGTACTAGACACGAAGTTTTACAGACATTAATTTGTGATACATAAGCAAAAGAGGGAGGGCACGTATTTAGAGTGACACCTCATTGAAAAAGACCTAAAGTAACAATTTTATTATTTTGGTTTGTTAGTAAAGGGTTTGGGAAAGACCAATTGGGATTGAGGATAAGTGTTCATGGCCGTATTTATAGTATTCGGACGAACGCGACGCGGATGAAATGTTGAACAAACACTGTTTTTCACTATGGTCCGTAGAAATAGATGAATAGTTCACTGTAGTAGCACAAAAAGTTTATGGCAAGGAAAGTTATTGTAATGATGGAAAATAACTAGTTACACTAGATATGCGAGAGTCTATTGCTTGAGAAAGTTGTAGATTACAGTTAAATGCGCCAGAGAAAATCCCAACGGAGGAAGAAGAATTAGCTATTGATCAGTAATTCAAAAGGAATATTCCTTAGTTAGAAAAGGTATTCCCACATGCGAGTGGAAAATGCATGACGGTATAACTGGTAGATAGAGTGCAGATTCTGGAAGGTTCCAGAGCAATCCTGACTGAAGAATAGGGCAAAAGTTATTCCAGCGGTGGAACGAGCTAAGTATTTTATAGACAGTGGGTAATTCAATGGTATCCCACGTTGTGAGAAGATCTCTCATTTAATAAGCATAAGAAATGCTGCTTCCTATTAAGATTGGCTTAGACAAACAAAAGCCCAACGTAGAAAATCCCGCGAAGGATGATTATTGACCCAAATATAGTAATCTCACACTGCCTATAAAATGATCATTAAAAGCATGTAGCTATTTAAAATCCATTAACATTAGTTGAAGAACGTAGAAGTAGTACTTAGCTTGGCTTCATGGCGAAGGTGATGATCCCGTTAACGGTTGAGATTAAGATTATAACATGGCGTAGAATTAAGAGATTGCCTCTTGAGTTGAGGAGGCGAGCTCTAGTTGAGCTTCAACTGACTGAGTCGACTGCCGGCGTACAAGTGAGACACGCTCAGCGAAGCACGGAGGGACCAGGGATGGGAAAAGAGTGGGGGTAGGAGACAAAAGGAATACATATAAGAATAGACAACTTAACAAAAATAATTTTTTTCTTGATGAAGTGGTCTTCAAAGAGTTGATAGTAGGCGACACTAGCGCAGCCTGGTGGGTGAAAAAGTAGACGAAGTTCTCTTGATCACGGAGATGATAGCTGGCGATGGCGACGAGATCTGGTGGCCAGATTGATAAGGAAGACCTCTTGTACAGGGAAGAATTGAGGAACTTCAGAGATTCGCTGCTAGATGACGCTAGGTGGGTCATGGAAGATATATATCTAGAACAGACTCACAACAACGCCACCTAGAGAATAAGGCCTCCGCGCTCGGAAGCACGCGCGCCAAGAGTAGTCATTCCTCCCGGCCCTTCAAACGATGTTTCTACTCGCAAAGAAAACGCTCATATTGTTGCACTGTACAACTGTAAATGAACACTGCATAGCCTGCAAGTCTTTGAGTAGCCAGCATTGCTAAATTACCCGTACCTCGTAGAATTTACCTTCTTCCTTACCTTTCATAAAATACGCTTTCCAGTAATGCTTGAACTATGAAACTCCTTCTATACTGAGGGAGAAAAAGAAATAAACAGTTTCATCATAATAACAAAAAAAAAAAAAGGCCTGTAATTATTACGATAATGATGTTTATTATGATTTTCAGAACGTTATGAACTTATTAACCTCACTTTTAAATGAAGGGAGAAAGGTAAAAATGAAAAAAAAAAAAAAAAAACGATAACATTCCATTTCCAAGAGGAAAAAAGAACGATCATCTGTCGAAACTATACGTCGCATTGAAAAATTCACTAATTGCCAATTGTAGTACTAGTAGCAAGAAGTTATGTCTCAAAATGTGTCATCAGTTAGCGACTAATTAATAATGAAATATGCTGGAATATTATCCCATTTCTTTGAATATTGTCCTTTTTCCACTCGTTCAATTTTTAGTATTATTTTACTGGCGTTGGATTACAGAATATTAATTTAATTAAAAGTTTTGAATTTTGCAGGTATTTACTAAATTTTATCAACAATTTGGCTACAGACAGAAATACAATACAATACAATACAGTTTTATCTTGTAACATATTTAGCCGAGACTACATTGTACAGCAGGAACATAATTAACTCTCACCAACAATTCAACTTATGAGCCTACTGTTCTTGTAGCTTAATAGAGAATAGAGAGAGCATTGGGAATCTTTAGATTCTTAACTGTTATTTTAACAGATTTTACATTAAAATTTCATTTTGCTACTAGAACATTTCTTAAAGGATGTAAGTGAAGGTTAAAAAATTAGTTTAAATGGGTTAAAATTTTTCAAAATAGATTCAATTCACATTTTGAGAGGGTTGTTTTTGAAATTACAATAGGACTAAATTTCTTAATCTTGGGAATCAATAATAAGCTTATTGACTTTCTGATATGTATAGATGTTAAATATAGATGTTAAGAAATATGCTTCACCCATCTGGTACATCAGGACTGCCAAAGCTAAATCTTCAATTAATGATATAGGCTACATTAAGGTAAAATTATGAGCAGGGCTAGGATTTATATGTACTAAAAAGTGTCAATATATGTACATATGTGGACGTGTGGGAAGGAGTAATACAAGGATATTGGATGAAATTTAGCATAAATAAGAGTGAGATGGTGATCACAACAAGGAAGAAGGAAAGAACCACAACGGGAATAACAATTGGTGGGGAACAGCTGAAGAAAGTGGAGAGTTTTAAGTATCTGGGAAGCCTGATACAAGATAATGGAAGAAACGATAGAGAAATAAATGAGCGGGGGAGGCAGGCAGAAGCATTTCGGAGGAGTGTGAGAAGCATGTTATGGAGCAAGGATGTCCCTCAGAACAGCAAAAAGATCATATATCGGACGTACTATGTCCCTATCCTGACGTATGCCTCGGAGACCTGGGTTATGAAAGGAAGGGAGAGGAGCAAAATACAGGCCAGTGAGATGAGGTTCTTGAGAAGCAGTATTGGAGCTACAAAGATGGACAGAATAAGAAATGAGAGGACCAGAGAATTAATGAAGGAGGAACCATTACAGGATGGTATAGAGAAATCTAGACTTAGATGGTATGGACATGTAAAACGAATGGAGGAGAAGAGGATACCCAGGAGAGTACATGAGACGAAGTGGGAAGGAAAGAGACCGAGGGGAAGACCGAGAGACAGGTGGCTGAAGGGGGTGGAAGAAAGCGTGAAGAAGAGAGGAGAAGACTGGACAAGGGTGGAGGCTGAGAGATGGTGGGAAGACAGAAGACGTTGGAGAGGCTTGTGTTCCAAACAGACCCGGCCAGTGGCTGGAAACTGTGCAAGATGATGATGATGATGTATGTATATATATTTTAGAAATATGTACAATCTAAAATATGTCAAAATGTAAATATATTTTATGAAATATGGACAAAAGACAAATTTATCCCCATAATACTAATTTTGTTACTTCTATAACCCACATAAATGCATTAAAAATACTGGATTTATAAATCAAATTATCCAATTTTCTTTTATTTCACTTACTTTTCACTTGCTTTCATTCATCGATTATTCCTATTATTCCTGTCTACAATAACAGTATGCCATGAAATGTTCTAAATTTTCAAACTTGAAGCTTCTTTTCATAAGAATTGCTATCGTTACACCTACGTACTTCAGAAATCTTTCTTTTCATTACATAACTGTAAACTTGTCCTGTGCTGTCGTATTTCCAGTCACTGAAAACTAAAATTCTATATATTTTTATTCATAAGAGTAAAATATGTACAAATATTGGATTACAATTTACTTGTATGTCTACCCCTTATTATTCCCGTTTTCCAACGGGGTCGGGGATGAGATGGGATGGAAGTCTTTGTGGCGATGGTTTTTACGGCCAGATGCCCTTCCTGACGCCAACCTCATGAGAGGAGTTAATGAGAGATGAAATGAATGATGGTGAAGGAAACTGGGCAAGGATGGGGAAGGAAGCGGCCGTGGCCTGTCAGAAGGTACCGTTCCAGCATTTGCCTGGTGTTGAAAATGGGAAACCACGGAAAACCATTTCAAGGACGGCCGACGGTGGGGCTCGAACCCACGCGTCTACCGAGTCAGCAGAGAGATTGCCCCATGACCTAATGCTGCGCTTTAGCCAGCATAGCCACTACTGTCGGTTGGATTGCAATTTACTAAATATGTAAAATTATTTATTGTGCATGAATGTACAGAAGTCAGAAATATGGAGAAACATGTCAAATAAATTTGTTTAATTTGAAAGAGGACAACATAATCGATGGAGATAAGTTAATAGGATATGAATATCTGTGTAATAGAGAAATAAGTACTGTATTTACATATAAATCCTAGCCCTGATTATGAGAAAGCTGAAGCAGAAAAGAAGTAAAGGACCAGTAGGCAGATATGTTGATTTGGATATAGGTGATTTATCAAGATTAGTGTCAGTTGCTATGGGAAAATATGTTTGTCTTTCTGGGCACAGTGTCCTTGAGGTTTCCTTGATTTTTGTTTCTACAATAATTATTAAAACTACAGCAAAAAGTACAACTTATGCGCCGACCTTGTAACGCTCCACAAACAACGCGATTGACTACTGTTGGTCGAGCTGCCTAGCGCTGGTCAGCCAGTGCGGAGGCCTTATTATTTAGGTGGCGTTGCTCACAAGTAACATGAGAACCATAAACAGCAAGGAGAAATTAGAAGATCACTGTTCGTGTTTGAGAAAAAGGAAGGAATGAACTAGCAAAGAGAAGTAAAAGCTTACTCTATCTTACAGTGTATTCCAAAGAATACACCACCGTGTAGTTGACTGTGTGTTGAATCTGTCTGATAGCCTAACCTGTATTTATGCGATGACTAAAGTACAGTAATGTGTGTTGCTGTATTGGGGACAGGGATGGGGTAAGTGCCCCAAGACTTGAAATTAGGTACTATTCTGATATTTGCTGGAGGGAGTGTGGGAAAACCCGGGGTAGCCGCTGTCAGCGCTGTCATTCGAACCTGCGATCTTTGGACTTGCTGCAGCTACCCACGCGGCCATGGAGCACGTTTTTACGAGCACGGCTACCCCGCGTAGTTTTTCCTTACGTCACCAGACTGGAGAAGGAGATGGGGTTGATTATTGCTCCAATTGTCTTGCACTTCCCAGTGTCTTCTCCATATGATATTCATTGCTAAGTTCCAAAATGAATGTCCCTTGTGTCCCCGCCAGTTTCTGGTGTCGTACTTCTACTATTCCACCATTATTTGTGAGTCAAAATCTCAATGACGCAGTCATAAGGGTAACAAGAGTAAATCAACTGCTTGTTCACTTTTCGTTTTGAGATAATGCTTGCCAATCACCGAAGTGGAGCCCAAGTTCGAATGTATGCGTGGACTGTGCACCAAATTCTGCGTAAAACTTAGGAAGGTTGCCAAGAAAGTTACGAGAATAGTAAATAACTCCATACTCATTTGAACTGCTCTCATTTATTTCTGAGAGAATTAGTGCAATCTTAAGATTTTTCCATCATATCATCAATTATTCAAATTTACATCCATTCATTTGAGACTATAATCAGTGTACACTTACACCGAGACCTGTGTGTTATAATTCATTTATTCCTAATTATTCGTACTTTCTTTTTTAGCGTATGGCTTTTAGTGCCGGGAGTGTCCGAGGACATGTCCGGCTCGCCAGAGTTCGTGGCTACTTCGATGCGGACACCCTTGGGGTGAGCTACAAGTACCGCCGCGTGTGGAGTGTTGTCTGGGGAGGAAAGTGTGATTGTTAGGACGAGGAATTGGAAGGTAGCGGCTGTGGCCTATAGTTAGGGACCAACCCCGGCATTTGCCTGGAAGGAAGATGGGAAACCACAGAAGACCATCTTCAAGGTTGCCGGTGGGGGGATTCGAACCTCCTTGCCTCCCGCATGTGAGCGACTGCCTACAGCACGCCGTAACGACCACGGCTAACTCACCCGGTATTATTTGTACTGAAACAATGTCATGGTTTAATAATTGTATTCCAAAGAGAATCTTCCTCCAAATCCATTTAATATTTAATTTGTTAAGAAGATAGTGAGGCAAATCGATTCCCTGTAGCCTGCATGCACTACTGTAACAAAATTACTTTTTCTATACAATAATAATAGTTTGGTAGATACTGTATAAGCACTGATACTCAACTTAGAGTTATTTTTAATATAGATAGCTTTTCAGTCGGCGAACACAAAGTTTGCACAATTACATTAGGCGTGAAAAGAAAAAGGATAAACCCCCCTAACCTGAAAGAAATATAACATGATATATTAACAAAAGCACCAAACTATTGTTTACATAGGCAACACTGAAAAATGGCTTCAAACCTCACAATGAGATATTAATTTAATTGGATTACGTGTTACGATCAGCCTCCGTGGCTTAGGCGGCAGCACGCCGGCTTCTCACCGCTGGGGTCCGTGGTTCAAATCCCGGTCACTCCATGTGAGATTTGTGCTGGGCAAAGCGGAGGCAGACGGGTTTTTCTCGGGGTAAGCCTACACCGGTTTTCCCTGTCACAATTTCATTCCAGCAACATTCTCCACTATCGTTTCAATTCATCTGTCATTCATTTAATCATTGCCCCAGGGGAGTACGAAAGGCTTCGGCTGCCGGCACATTTCATATCCTTGCCGCTAGATGGGGCTTCATTCATTCCATCCCTGAACCAGTCGGTCGACTGGAAGCAGGTTGTGGATTTTCATTTTCACATGTTACGCTCGTCACGCAAACATCATCAGATCCTGCTCAATTAGGCTTAGATAAGCTACAAGGTAAAACGTACCATTAGGGATACAGTCTTGGCTGGCTGCGTGGCTCAGCGGTAACGTTCTCGCCTTCCTTGCACCAGGTTGCAGGATCGCATCCTGGCGCAGTCAGTTGACATTTGAGGGTGCGCAAACGCAAGGGAGCCGGGCCAGTGGATTTACTGTCACGTTAAAGATCCCGTTCGCGGTGAAATTCTGCACTCTGGTGTCTCTAAAAGTTGCAGTTGTTAAAAGGTACCTAAAACAATAACATTATTATTATTATTATTATTATTATTAATTTAAAGCAGTTCACCGAACAAGTAGATGGCGCCCAAATATTCAAACGAGGAAAGCTAATGCAGCTTGAGCAACCAGTTCGGGGCGAGTAGAATATGATAACAAACGCAGTATAGGACTCAGGAATCAAACTACTACCGGTAGCTAAGTTTACATAAACGTATTCAACTCTACATCGGATTTTTTATTATAGATACTCGAGTTTAGGCCTTATTTACAAGCAAACCAACAGACCTATTAACAAATGAATTCTACCAATATTTCCCTTGTTTAATTCTGCGTTAGACTATATAAGCCAATTATTTTCAAGTTTATTATTTATTTATTTATTTATTTATTTGTGGTTGTATGGAAAATTGTCCGTGTTTTTGACGTCTTTTCTAGGAAACCGCTCGCTTAAAACTATATATATATATATATATGGAAAACTACTTGGCTGAGGGTAATTCGATTTTTATATGTGATAGGCACAAGCATTGGTAGTGCAAATCTCAAGCTTCAATTGTTTTCAACTACCCAATATAAAGTTCTTATTTTTTTCTGCCGTAACGTTTTCTCAGCCCAGGATAAACGTACGGCAGGAAACTTGGTCTCATTTTGAAGCTCTCATTCGTGATTATCGGAAACTACGACCACTCTAAACGTACTGTGTGAAGACGAATTTATGAAGAGTAATATTAATTGGAGGTTTTGTGTAGTGTTCTGTATCACTTGTACACATATCAAAAAAAGTTTTGCATCACCTCGGTTCCCAGATCTCCGGCATATAGACGTTGACTGTGTATATTGTATCCAAGATACAGTCCCTTTGACTGTTCATAGATGTCACTAAAACTGCTCAAAGATGTAAACAACCATGCATGAGCAGGGCCTATTAGACGGAGGGGGTACGACAGCCGATCAGTTCCAGTCATTCCACCAGGACGAAGGTACGCTGCTCATGTTGTCTGTAGTTCTACCATGCCTAGAAGGTCAATACCGCAGTTCGATCGCGTCCGCATTGTTACTTTGTGTCAAGAAGGGCTCTCAACAAGGGAAGTTTCCAGGCGTCTCAGAGTGAACCAAAGCGATGTTGTTCGGACATGGAGGAGGTACAGAGATACAGGAACTGTCGATGACAGGCCTCGCTCAGGCCGCCCAAGGGCTACTACTGTAGTGGATGACCGCTACTTACGGATTGCCGCTCGGAGGAACCCTGACAGCAATGCCACCATGTTGAATAATGCGTTTCGTTCAGCCACAGGACGTCGTGTTTCAACTCAAACTGTGCGCAATAGGCTGCATGATGCGCAACTTCACTCCCGACGTCCATGGCGAGGTCCAGCTTTGCAACCCCGACACCATGCAGCGCGGTACAGATGGGCCCAACAACATGCTGAATGGACCCCACGGAATTGGCATCACGTTCTCTTCACCGATGAGTGTCGCATATGCCTTCAACCAGACAATCGTCGGAGACGTGTTTGGAGGCACCCTGGTCAGGCTGAATGTCTTAGACACACTGTCCAGCGAGTGCAGCAAGGTGGTGGTTCCCTGATGTTTTGGGGTGGCATTATGTGGGGCCGACGTACGCCACTGGTGGTCATGGAAGGCTCCGAAACGGCTTTACGATACCTGAATGACATCCTCCGACCCATAGTGCAACCATATCGGCAGAATATTGGAGAGGCATTTGTCTTCATGGACGACAATTCTCGACCTCATCGTGCACATCTTGTGAATGCGTTCCTTCAAGATAACGACATCGCTCGACTACAGTGGCCAGCATGTTCGCCAGACATGAACCCTATCGAACATGCCTGGGATATGTTGAAAAGGGCTGTTTATGGACGTCTTGACCCACCAACCACTCTGAGAGATTTACGCCGAATTGTCGTTGAGGAGTGGGACAATTTGGACCAACAGTGTCTTGATGAACTTGTGGATAGTATGCCACGGCGAATACAGGCATGCATCAATGCAAGACGACGTGCTACTGGGTATTAGAGGTAGTGGTGTGTACTGCAATCTGGACCACAAATGCTGAAAGTCTAGCTGTATGATGGTACAACATGCAATGTGTGGGTCTCATGAGCAATAAAACGAGCTGAAATGTTGTTTGTGTTGATCTCTATTCCCTTTGTATTTAACGGTTCCGGAACTCTTGGAACCGAGGTGATGCAAAACTTTTTTTGATGTGTGTATTTTGCTATCTCGGTTTCTACTGTATTTCATACGTTCCTATGTAAAATGGTGGCCTATTGTAATGTGGTTAGTTTGCCAATGGAGCGAATATACACACATCAAAAAAAGTTTTGCATCACCTCGGTTCCAAGAGTTCCGGAACCGTTAAATACAAAGGGAATAGAGATCAACACAAACAACATTTCAGCTCGTTTTATTGCTCATGAGACCCACACATTGCATGTTG